>CALSBZ010018788.1:0-13136 GCA_943591055.1 Gobionotothen gibberifrons
CAGGAGTCAAGTTACCAATTTGCAATTATAATTAGCCTTCAAGCCCCTTAAAATGTAGATTATCCAAGCCGCCATGTCCTCATATGAAATTCACTCTACAGTAAATAGGCATGAAAACCAGACGTGCTCAAGTTTAAGGCGTGAAGAGCTCTCGGTGTTGTCGTGTTTGCGTATCTGAGGCTGTTTTAAAATGTAAGAGCTCTTAAATCATTCAGCTCACACCGTGTAACACCACAAACTAACACAGAGTCCCCGCTGTTACAATACTCCAGTAAGCATTAGCCTTCAATTCAAGTGCGTCCGCTTTGAAACAAGAGGAACATCTGCGCCGCTCTTATTGGGAGCTGCAGTGTTTGTGTTAATCACGACTCATGTTGTCGTCCTTCTTGTTCGTTTTTATTTATGGGTTTTAGAGGACTCTCTGTCTGCTGGTTTGTTCATTGGCCCCAAGAAAAAAATACAATTAACATGGTTGAGATTTGCTGCACGGTTTAATATGGAATTAAAAGTATTAAATAATTTCCATTTTGTAGTTTTGATATCCGTTCATGCAGGCGATGGGAGGGTTCATCATGCAGAGGATCATGGTTTTTATCCATAAAATGTTTATTTTGGACTTTTTCAATCTCAGGGGAAGCTGGTCTTCATCTGGCATTAAAGCACAGAAAGTTGCAGCAATGAATGATGGGACATTTAGAAAATAAATGTCATGGGCTGCGTTTCACTTCGGTTAAATGGATTCCTTGCGTCCCTCACTTGCGTCGTTTCCCTGCATCTAGTCCCTCCCACCAAGGAAGCAAGGAGGGACGCAAGGAAACCACGAGAAGCAGGGAAATGAGTTTTAAGAGCAATGGGACGTCGTTTCCTCCGGAGCGTCACGTGAAGCGACGTCCGTTTGTGATGACGGCGCACAGCTGATCGTCTGACAGCAGCCAGATCTGTCCCCGTTATTTCCACACACACACCCGCCTCTGTTAGTACACATTTACTGACACAAACATGTGTATCATCTGTTGTAGACCCAAATACATTAAATAAAATAAGAACTCATTCTCAAAAAAGATAAACGCCATTCTTAAAATGTATAAACGAAAAAAGCGATCATGAAAATGTTTCCAATAAATGAATAAAACATTTTTTGACCACTTTGTTGTTCAGATATATCACATATTTGTAACTAAATGATGCATTAATTGAAACAAAACACAGTATAGACTGAGGAGTGACTCTCGTGAATTTCATGTATTTTCTTCACTCCGCTGGGAAACGGCTCTCATGTCAAGAAGCATCAGATCAGTGCATGCGCTGCATCGTCCAATCAGTGAGCGATACACAGTAAGGGGGCGGGGCGAGTGTCAGAGGATTTCATCAAAGGATGATCTGGTGGTTCCTCGGTTATCGCTCCTCCGTTATCGCTCCTCGCTCCTCGATCCTCCGGCACAAATAAGGCCACTGGGACGCTACTCAAGATGGCGCAGACAAATCAACTTCCGGTGAGACCGAGACCGAGGAGCGAGGAAATGAAAAATAAGAGAAGAGAAACGCAGCCTTGGTGGTGGTGTTCCACATTCAACTATGTTTATTGACGGTTTCCGTAGAATACCTTGAATTCTCAGATGTATTTACAGCCCTCTAAGAAGCCTAGCGCAGACCTTTGTCAAAACTGTCCTTGGTGATGCATTCAAGGATATTTGAGTAATTTGCAGCAACACATTTCATTCATAAAAAATCAAACCTAAAAGAGAAAGAAGTGGAGGCTCTGATAAATGTCCCCCGATATGGATTCTGTATCTGAAGCATTTTTTAAGTCACAGCTATTGATTATGATCGTGTTGTGAAATGATCTGGAACCTGTGTCTATCTGGCACTGATTCAAAATCAATAAGCAGCGACGCTATGGAAAGACGTCTGCAGTCATGGAAAGTGAATGCAGTTTGTTGTTAATGTGCAAAACCACTTTATGGCCCTTTAGTCGTTAGTCATAAACGTTAAACTTACACTGCCAGGGAAATGTTATTATGTGCTTTATTGCATATTTAATAGCAGATGAGCTTAACATAATCCTTAATGCCCTGGAAATAAAAACATGTGAAGGGACCTACAGAACACACCGAACTGACACCAAAGAACACGTCCCGACGGACCCGACTGCTGTGTCGCCTCACGTCTCCTGCGTCTTGGCCAACAGTCGCACTGGAACACTCCGCAAAGACTTCAGCCGACGGCCAAGTAGCACGTACGAACTGCGCATGCGTGAGTGGCAATAACTCTCCTTACCAGCAGGCGGCGGTAGTGTGTATTCGTCATTCAAAAGAGGCAACTGGAAGACAGACTGCGTGATAACCGAGAGAAGAAGAACAGACTGCGTGATATAAACAAACAATAAATAGCGTGTGCGTTCCATTTTCACTCTACAGCGAGAAGCTCATGGGGCTTTCCCGAACCTGTGTCGAGAGCTGGAGTTAAATGAAATCTGCCTTCTTAATCGTTTGTTTGGGTCCCTCACTTCCGTTTCGCTTCTCATGCACTGATTCGCTAGCTGAACAGCCAATCAGAGTGATTTCTTTGGCCGACGGCCTTTAGCCTCCTGATTCAACATGTCGAATCGGCGGCAGAAGGACACGACGGGGCGGGACACACCAATCTGAGTAGGGCGACAGGACGCTCATCGACGGCCCGACATCTATCGATGGCTGAAATCGGCTTGGTGTGTAAGGACCTTTAGAGTGCTATAACTACTGCACAATATGTATTTGACATTCTTTTTTTAAATTATATATTATTACTGTAACTTGTCCAATAAGTATGTAGTTAATGTTTTTAGTTATGTTTTATGAACAATGTGCTAAAATCGTTTTGACGTTTGTTTCTTATAACTGTTGCATGGTTAACAAGTGTGTCATATTTGACTGACTTACATAAAGGGGCCCTATTCTACTTTTTTGAGTTTTTCCTTTCCTTTAGGAAGCGCAAGTGTTACATGGTGATGTCATGTCACAGCGATGGTTTTATTATTTTAAGTGCATCGGTATTGCTGGTTTGTGTTCTGTTTCTTCATATTGCTGTGCATGGTTAGTCAGCACTGAATGTAATCATTATATTCTTGCATTCATATTTTGCTACTAACTGTTATTTTCTGCACGATTTGTTCATTATCTTGAACATAATTAATTTGATGCTATTGTTGACATATTTGTGACATATTTGTATTTCTCTTCTTCTCACCCAACTGGTTGAAAGTGCGTTGTTCACCTTTATGGAACTCTGTGTATTGCAAAATGTCACCTATTATGCAAAATCAACTTTTTCATGTATTTTATACATAAACATGTGTCCCCTCCGTGTAAAGAGATTCTGAAAGTTTCAGGAAGAAAGATTCTCTCTCTTTATGATGTCATAACGATGTTTTGTCTTGTGTAACCATTAGCCAATCACCAACCAAGGTAACCCCCCCCCCACCCCCTTATCACCTGAATCTTCTCCTAGAGCACCATTGTGTTCTTTGTAACCAAATATCTCTCAGAGGGGCGTGGGGAGGGGCTCCTTATTTTCATCTAAAGTAACAGACACAGAATCAGCACTTTTGAAACAGGGCTGAAACAGAGGGGATTATGGGTAATGCTGCAATGATCTGTTTGGTGTTTGGAGCCAAACACTTCAGAGACATGTTCCATATATATCTGAGACCTATAATATATTGATGAAAAACAGTATAATAGGGGACCTTTAAGTAAAGGAAAGGAAATGAAAAGACACTAAAAAGAGCAACTTTTCAATGCTATATGTTACATTTAATAATAAAATGTTCTTAGGCAGCTCCACTTGATATTGAGCCCTGTCATCGCTGGGAGGGGATAATGCAGCAGGAGTTGATACAGTGATTATATCAGGAGCCTAAAGCAAGCCAGTCAGTCAGACAGAAAACAGCTTCAGCATCGATGCCTCGATATTCTCCACACGCCTGATTAAAGACATTATTTACTGTATTTTGTCTTGGGAACTTAGTCGGTGATTCTATTTTCAACAATTTCCTCTTGGGAACGACTTCATTACAGGAAAAAGTTCCCCGTCAGCTTCCCTGAAATATCCTGGACCCATTAGCAGCCATGATGATGAGTGACAGTCAGCTGACTGAGGAAACACAGAGGGAACCAAATTATACATCAGGAGGCGGCTGTGTACACTAGATACTCGTGTGTGTTTTGGAGACAAGCTAAGCTAATTCATGAATAGATGAATAAATCAATTAAAAATTGACGAGGCTGGGCGAAGTCCTGCTCAAAGACGTCCACGGGTGACTGGTCTCTTGGCGTTGGGCTGCATGACCTTCTTCTCACTGAAATATGAATATGGATTTCCTGCCTGAGAAATCAGCGCTAACGAGTCAGCACAAGTCTTAATTAACTGTTTCAAAAGTTCAAGTTACTCTCAGAGCATTTTGACGTCGACCGAAGACACTTTAGACCGTCGACAAGAGGGGAAGACTTCATTTTCCCTTGCATTGATTTAAGTATATTTAATTGAATGCATGTGTTTTGACGTGTAACAAAGTATTTTTAAATATGAAGTCTTGCTGCTTTTACTTCTGTAAAATATCTGACTACTTATTCCAACTCTTCCTCCCTGATAACAGATGCAAATGACTGTTTCCTCCATCTGTAACGCATTAAAAGAAAATGCTTTTATATTTATCTGCCAAACAAAGTCTGTGGCAAAGACGTGGTGCATGACATGCCTCGCAGCCAGATATAAAAAATGAATAACAGCCGAAACTGCAAACACACGAGTGATCACAAACGTTTTCTTCACCGCTGAGTGATTCTGTTTTATACCTTTTGGAAAACGTTGTTCTCAGTTTCCTTGATTTATTTCGCATAATAGATGCCATATCAATTCTGAAGAGCTCTTCTGTAGCTCAAGGTTTTAACTAGTTCAGAGTGTAATAATCAACATTCTTCCTCAGCAAAACGAAACAAATATGGACCCTGAATCCAACTAGAGCTGTCGTCCATAGAAAAGAATGTGCGCCAGGGAACCTAAGTTCCAGAAAAGAAGGGCTTCTACAGTAGATGTCCCTGAACAATAAACTATCTCATGTCAGCTTGTGCTCGGTCATAAGCTTGCAACAACAATGGGCCCAAGCTGCCCCTCCTTAAAGGTCACCTATCATGCTATTTTTAGGCAATAGCATAGGTCTCAGATATATACAAATATATAAAAAACATGTCTATGAAGTGTTTTGGTCAAAATACCAAACAGATCACCCATTCTAGCCATGCCTCATATCCCTCTATTTCACTTCCTGTTTCAAAAGTGATGATTTGGGGAATAAAGCTTTAAAAACAAAAGGAGGGGTCTGAGCTCATGCGGGACCCGGCAGCTACTGTCGAAACTAAATACTGCCGTGATGAAACGCCATATCATGGATTATCAAGGATTCTTTCTGAAACAGTATGGAGCTCAAAGGCTTTCTCTCTTGCCGGTTATACCACAAGGTGAGTTCCTTTTTATTTCCTGCTTCTTCACACACATGCTCTCCAGTACAGGTTAGCTCTGAGTGTTAGCGATGCTAATATAAACACCGACCATATTACGTCCAAAACAGTCGGGCATTGTTTCTGATAGCAATGTTTCTGATAGGGCCGTGGGTCCACATTTCAGATATTACGTCATATCGGACGCAAATCTGGATCAGCTCCGTTGTAGCCCCGTTTTTAGAGATTTGGGTACGGAGGAAAAGAGAGAGGGTTTTATTTTCTGACGTTGCGTGAGTTCCCTGACACACCGGGGACACATATGTATGTATAAAAGACATCAAAAAGTGCATTTTGCATGATAGGTCCCCTTTAAGAGAGACAGCAGCAATACCCAAGGCCGTAGACCTATGCCATGGGAAAAGAGACAATTATGAACTGTGTCAAAGGTTGAATACCTAAGCAAATTATTCCCTAACACTGCGCATGTTTTGTAAAGTAGGTGAAGATATTTCTTCATTTGCATATGTTTCGGCAAGTTTTCTGGCATCGTTTTTGAAGTCCAGCGTGTTTCTCCTTATGGAAGAGTTTTGGGGGCACGGGTCGGCCACCTCTGAAAAAAGTATTAATTCCGGAGGTGATGAATGATTAATATGAGACCTTGAGGTATGCAATGGGAGCGATGATTGTGCGAGGTAAAGAAAAAAGAAAAGTCAATACTTTCCCTCATCTCCTCCATACATCATGAGATTTCCAATCACAGAGCGGATCATAGCAGCAGTTCAGATTTTTCCGGCAGCATTTTACATCAGCACCACGGCCCGACCCCAGCTCCATCCATTAACTTGTCAGAAACTTTGAATTGGAATTGATTCCCCCTCGCCGTAATTATTCATCCGTCTCGATTATTTATTGTCGGGACAATAGAGTTGGTCTTGCGTTTGATTTTTGGGCTGCAGAATTAAAATTCAGACAAAGGTGTGAACGCCCCACAGCAACACCTGTCTGGAGCAGAGGCTGCAGAGAGCCAGTGCTATTTAATTAATTTCTCACTTTTGGAGCTGCTAACAAAGAAATAAAACGACAAGGAAGTGACAACTGAGTAATTAAGGGAATTTCTTTGAGACATTATTTCATGCAGGAGTGGTTTGGTTCTTTATGTGTTTGACAGGTGAGGAATATAATGCCGCCACAATAACTAAAACACTCACTACTAAACCAAGACATCCGCCAAATGCAGAGGTGGACAAATTACTTAGATTTACTTTTAAGGGCTATGTATTAAAACTTGAACTGCAAAAATAAATAGTTTCCCCTCCAATATACAAGGTGGATTAATCAATAAGGAATTGTTGAAGCCCTATAGAGTGCCACAGTGACGCGTCCGAAGTAACCTCCTTCCGGTTCCTTCGACAAAAAGGCAAATGGGGAAATGAGGTCTGCGGTTGAAACACATTCAAGAGACGGATCACGTTTTGTTCAGCCGGATAATCTCCACATGTCTACCCTACTTTTATCATTTATAAACATAAATCTAGTCTCCAGAAGCAACATGCTAACGTTATGCTATAAACGAACTACAGCAGGGTCGCTGCTTCAACGTCACGCCAACTTAAGATCCATGTTCAAACATACAGATTCTAAAGTTGAAGCGTTTGTTTTGAACAGTTTGCAGGAGGCAGGTACTTGCTTTCAAGCAGAACAGGGCAAACAAACTTAGAGGAGTGTTTACGTGTTCGGTGTAATGACGTACAACGGCCTGGACAACTTCTGTAGTCCTATTCAGCCACTTGGTAACAACCATCGTTTTTCAGACACGTAAACTCTTCAGAAATCACCAGCGGGGTCACTGCTGATGGATTTAATGTCGTAGAACAAAACGTGATCTGTCTCCTAAATGTGTCTCAACCACAGACCTTATTTCCAGCTATTTTCCTAAACCCTATGGAGAAATTGCATTGCTTTTTATCGAAGGAACCGGAAGTGTTAAAATGCTAACTTACTTCCGGGTTTTAGGACGCGTCACTGTGGCACTCTATCATATATAAAGGCCTATTTCTTGCGATAGTGGATCTTTCATTTAAATAAAAGTAGAAATACGGTGGTCCTAAAATACTACATTACAAGTAAAAGTCCTGAATTCAAAACCCTATTTATGTAAAAGTACAGCAGAATTGTCAGCTAAATACTTTTTACTTAAAGTATCAGGATATAACATTAACAGTGGTTTGATGTAAAGATTGCCACAAAACAAACAAGGACACAACACATATTTCCCTTTAAGGAGGCAGCTTTAGGGAACACTGTGATCATTTCATATGTTCCACTTTCAAAAGCTTTTATCAGATGTAAGGTCTGAGCCCAGTTTCAAGGCTGATATAGATTTCTGCATATTGACGATGAAACTAAGTGCTTTGCTTCATGGCTAAAGTGGGTTAAGAACATTTCAAAGACCTCCCTTTTTAATTACAAATCTAACCCTTTTTATTTTTTTTTAATGTTGTCGATTAAACTGCTGTTGGTATGTTTAATTATAGATCACTGCAGCCTGGACTTGTGATGGAGTGTTTATCTGTAAAGGATGCAGATCTGAGCGTCGGAGAGTTGCTTTCCAGACGGCAAAGCTGTTACTCTGTGTACTTTATTCATGTTCTGGAAATAATTCATCGCTAGTTTCTCTTTAAAACAACTCGGCCTGCGCAGCTCTTTTACTTCAGATATACTGAACATACTTTTGTTTAGGTACCGTGTTACAATGCATTTCATTTAGCTGTCGCTTGACTTGCAGTACAATAGGTGCAATAAACCTCAAACTCAATAGAATTCTGTAAGTACATTGGCTTTGAATGAGCACAATCATTGATACCAAGTTATACTCCATTAGCTTCAAACAAGCCAGATCTTTCTAAGCTAAAGTGGATTTTTACTGAATGAGAGCGTACGTTTGGATTCACAGTTTGATCAACCAATCATATATTGATTTTTAGCGAATGGGCGTATTCTTTCGGAGTTTCCCTCGGTTCCAGGGTACTCTAGAACAGTGGTTCATATTTAGACTATTCTTTTTACATATAATTGTAACGCAATTGTCTCTACATTACAATAAAATATAAAACATAATTGATTAATTAATTTGAATACAAATTCAAGTTAGTAGCTATTAAAGGCATAAAAAGACTGAAATGTATAATTCTTTCTTTAATAGAAATGTCTCTTCTGCCCGTAAAGTGTCCAAACCAGGCTTTTCTGGATAAGCGCATTTTTAAAACATAGTCATTGTCCATGCCGGTTTCAGTTGGATTATTTGTCACAGTTGCTCCGATCAGATCGGTCTCCTCCATTTTGTAGATTATTTACGACTTTTGAATCCACATAAACACATCGGCAAAATCCGGCTTACTTTGAGCATGTGTTTTAAACAGTTTAATCCCTTTGTGAATTGGTTCCACTTGTCCTTTAATTTCTTCATACAGCGGGAATCCAAATGAATTAATCCTGAGTCCAATAACCATCAAAGTCACTCCAATAGTGCTCCTTAATTACGCTTTCATCCTCCTTTAACAAAATACTTCACATTCATCCAGTTTGTGACAGTAGTTGTAGCATTTTTGAGACTTTGAAACTTTAATTACAGCTGTTGCGTAATCCCTAATATGTAGAAACCTAGTTGGCAATCATCCAAATCCTCAGATAAGCATAAGCTGACATTGAAACATTATAAAAAATGTTTAATTTTGATTAAAATGTCAGATCGTAATCCAACGCTCCCGACTGTCTCAGTGTTATTTTTATCACAGGTAATGGACGACTGTTCGCCCCGTTGCAATGCTCCTGTGTCTCTACACAGCCAATTTCTGTATTTTCTAAGTGCCTGCACCATAATTACATGCTTGAGAGGCGTGAAGGGTAGCCATTAATGTCAGCCCTGTCAGTGTAAAAGGTGAGAGCAGAGTTACAGCGCGGGCTAAAGGGAAACTGTCGCCCAATCAGCTGCTGGAGCTCCAGCTGTGTTCCTGCTCGCGCCCACAGAGATGAGGTCTGAATATTTTATAACCGATCATTTGAAGGGTTGCAAGAGCTCCCAGCGTGACTAAATATTCAGTGAACTGCAACTCACATTTTAACCCGGTGGAACGGGATGAAAGGAGGACGAGACGCGAGGAGCCCCTCTTCACCTGCAGCACCGACCAGGAGCTCCCTCTGTGAGGATGCACGGGGTCAGGGTTTCTGAAACCAGATGAAATCATTTTAAAAATCTTTAATTGATGTTAATAGTAGTGGTCAACAGTCCTCGAGGTGCACTTGATATGCAGAAGGGTTTGCAGGAGGTTCAAGATAGATTTGAATCCTGAAACACTTCAAACACTTAGATTTTTATAAATGATAGATGTAGTTTTAGATCATGTAAATTGAATTGTTTGGGGTTTTGAGTGGTTCCAAAAGGTAGAGCAATTTGAGTACGATTCTTCAAGGTTTTCCCTTTCCTGTAGTGAGGTATAGGGTTGTGTAAATGGTCTAAAATCCCTGTGTTCTCTCCAGAGGAAGTTTCTCCAACACATTGTACGTGATGGGGCGGGACATCTCTAAGCTGGTTGACCAATCACAACAGAGCCGGCCAGCTAACCAATAGCCGCTTTCACACCAAGTACTTTGCCGTACTTAGTTCCCAGCTCTTAGTTCCCAGCACTTAGTTCCCCCATGGAACTAAAGAGCAGATCGCGTTCACACCGGAATAAGTCCCTGAGGGAAGATTACGCAAATGAAGCAGCTGACGTAACTTCTTCTTCTTCTGCTTTGGATTTACTGGCAGGCCGCAAACAACTTCACGGCGTATACTGCCACCCGAAGTCCCCGGCCGGAAGTCCCCGGAGTTGACCGGCGACAAAAAATCGAACTGAAACTCTGCCGCACGGTCCCCTCGTTCCTTGGAAGAGGCGGAGAGGAGGGTGTTTGTCATCTGCTGGTGGACTACCGGAGAGAATTACAGTGCTTGCCTCGACGGGGAAGGGATTGCATTGAATTACAGGACCAAACGCTTGCCTCGGGGAGGGAGAAAATGAGCCACAGAAGGGCAACCATGGCAACCATGCAAGGGAAGTCTTCTTCGCTGCTTTTGTGGCAGACTACAGCGCCACTTACAGGCCTGGCATATGTACTACAGCGTCTCCAGCGCTTTCGAGCGGCAATGGCCGGCCATGGCCCAACCTCTCATTCCCCTGATAGGTGGAGAATTGACCACTAAGCGGAGCACCACTTCTGTGACGTAGAAAATAATTCAAATCAAGTCTGTATCAGATCTGTTACAGACCCGTTTTTAGAGATTTGGGTATGGAGGAAAAGAGAGAGGGTTGTGTTTTCTGACACTTGGTGAGTTCCCTGGAACACCAGGGACACATATTCATGTATAAAAGATGTACAAAAGTGCATTTTGCATGATAGTCACCTTTAAATAACATTTATGTAACCACAATGACAAAAATATTTTCCATTCAGTACGAAAAAAAAGAACGGGGAAAAGTACTCCGGTGTGAAAGCGCCTAATCAGAGCAGACTGGGCTCTGGTTTCAGACAGAGGGTGAAAAGAGGTGCTGCAGCACAGGCAGTATGAGCAAAATAAAGAGCTTTTTGAACATTAAAGCATGGAGTCATGTCACAGTAGAGACACAGAATACAAATATTATCATTCGAATGTTAAATGTTTTCCTATAAATAAATGTTCTGCTTCAACTCATGCTGGTTAACTTGGTAGAAAACAACATTTTAGTTTGATTTCCCCCTTGCCGCACACAAAAGGAGAAACACACCTGTATCAAAGTGTCAGCCTAGCAGCAATCTAACAGCACCGTAAATAACATTTATGTAACAAAAATCTTTTCCAGACTTTTTTTCTCAAATGAAAAATAACATTCAGTACAAGCCTTGAACTATTTCTGACCTCAGCTACCACAACATGAACTCTCAGCAGTGAAATAACCAACATACCTCTTTGTAAGTCTGCAGTTACTTTACTCATGTGAATTTCATCAAATGTGCCCTTGAAGTATCAATCAGTCTGTAAGCCGGAGTAGAGAGAATGCGTTTTAAAGTTTAAAAACTGGAAATTATCGTGCATCCTCCAGCTTGGTGCATCTCACACTCCACTCACACTTTACACCAGAATATTAACCTTAAGAAAATAGAAAATAAACCATGTTTTCTCTTTGAGTGAGTCATGTTTTTGAAGATGACAAATCAGAGTGTTTGCTGATTAATTTAGGCTCACGATGTCTTCACTGGCCGTTCATTTACACCACTGCATACATTGTAATATACACAATTTAACATATTAATTATTGCTATTGATTGCAGTAAACCTGTAATCACAAAATTTGCTTTTTAAGGATGACACATTTATTTGATGGACTCAAGTGCTCATTCATTTGCATTGTCCCTCATTTAATAAACCAATACAAAATATATTATTACATTTGTTTGCAATGGAGCAATAGTCACAAAACCTAATTCCATTATGCTTGTATGCATTATTGTAAATTATGAATCATTACATTTTTAGCTTAGTATGTTTAATACTTTTTGCTGCACTTTTAACCGCCCAACACGTTTGTTTTTCACACTTTTGATTCGTTTTCTTCTTTCCAGCCGACATCACTGTTATAGTTTCCTCTTTGTTATGTTATAAAGCAGCACAGACTCCCCCCCCACTGTCACCTGCGTGCAGCGGCAGAGGATTTGATGCTGTTGTCATGATCTGTAATGGCTTTCTTGGCTCAAGGTTTCCACATCGTTTTGGAATGAATAGAAAATAGAGGCGGTATGAAAGGAAGGGCAAATGATTTGAAATGTCAAGTGTTGCATAAGGCTGTTCTTTTTAAAATACCAATTTTTAAAAGAGGCGTTTGGTTTAAATAACATCTTCCTAAGAAAAAAATTCCAGTAAGGGTCAAGAATACAGACTTCAGAGTCCACGAGTTTCTCATCAAAATAAATACTGAAAAGTATTACTTTTTTATTTAAAGGTCCCATGTCATGCTTTTCTGGTTATTACCCGTCCCCTTGTGTTATGGAGGTTTTTCTGCATGTAAACGATCTGCAGAGTCACAAACCCTCAAAGTACACCCTGTAGCGAGTAAAACTCTAACACAGAAAATACCTGTCTATGCTGCCCCAGAACGCCTCGTTGGACATTTCTCTTTTTCTTCCTGGGTATAGTGACGTATTTGGGTATATTGACGTAACCGCGGAGCTGTTACGTTTGGACCAATCCGCGGACTTCCTCACACACACACACACACACGGCGGGACGTTGCGAGGCTCGCTGCTGCGAGGAGCGGGACACTGTGAGCTGGCTCACTGGTGTGGGGTCTGCGAGACAGGGAGACACCGCGGAACTCAGCCTGAGCACACACACAAACTCCCAGCCAGGCTGCGGGTGTGTGTGTGTGTTTCAGGCTGGGTTTCGCTGTGTCTCGCAGACGGCCACTGGGCTCACAGGGAGGGGGGGGCAGGAGCTCTAATAAGCCGTTTAGGACAGAGTGAATACACATACTATACAGAGATGCTGTATGAGAAACCAATGTGAGTTTGGAAAATTGCACAATATAAATATATTTTAGTAGACCTCAACAATGGAATTATGATCAGTAGAAATGGCCATGACATGGG
>CALSBZ010018789.1:0-20938 GCA_943591055.1 Gobionotothen gibberifrons
GTGTGTGTGTGTGTGTGTGTGTGTGTGTGTGTGTGTGTCAAACGTTTTGACCACAAATTATGTAAACACATATTTCCAAGGCACTCCTTTATAATTATTAGGATAAATAAAAACAGGTTTGAAATCATTCCAATGTATAATATAGGACAGTAAACCAAAAATGTTGTTTAAAGTTGGAGAGATACAAAAATATGCATGAATAAAGAAAAGGTAAGATATGAATGAACAACAAAAATAAAATAAGTTACATTTATTTGTTATTGGTTATGTTCATATACTTATTTGATTATTAAAATGTAAACCGATCTTTTTCAAATGGGCGATTTAGAGTTGTACCCCCTAGATCAGGGGCCGTATTCACAAATGATCTTAAGGCTAAAAGTAGCTCCTAACTGGCAAATTTAGGAGAAACTCCTAAACATAATGGGCGTGTCAGTCTTAAATTTAGGACTCCTAATTTTTTTCACTAAGAGCAATTCACAAAGTATTTTAGGCTTAAAAGTAGCACCTAAGTTTAGGAGAGCTTAAAAGTCCTCGAGGACTCCTAACTCAGTAAGACCTATTCACAAAAACTCAGAAGAGGAAGAGCTGTGTGATGTGATGCTGCAGCTGGACTTTCATCTTGATTTCTCCTGTGGGGAAGATATATATATAATTTGTAACACATTTTTGGGAAGCGGGTTGAACAGTTGCACATTGTAATTCTTCTGTAAATATTAAACAGAAAGGTTTTTCATGTAGCCTATTGCAATTATTGCATGCATACCCCTCAATCTCCTTTTTCACGGGGGGGGTGCGAGTGACTTCTCCGACCGGCCCACCTCGGTCCGCTAGTAAATCGTCAGCGGGGGGGGGGGGCGGGCGACTGACTAATCCGACCGGCCCACCTCGGTCCACCTTTCGCTTGCGTTTAACTTTGTCTTCACTTTCATTCATCATGATAGGGGGACTTGAACGGCGGTATGGGCTGTTATTGAAAGTGTTTCAGTGCTGGAAATATGCTCATTGGATAATAGTTTGCAGGGTGCTTTTAATTGCCTCCTTGATTTAATGCAATTTACGTATTTTTATTGTTTGCTCTCTCTCTTTAACGTGCATATACAACGTCATTATCGTGGTCTGCACAAACTTGTCATCATGCGTGTATTCTGCTAACTGCACTGTCCATAACTATTTGATAGGAATACATTTCTAGCCGAGGCTATTTCCTTGTTTTTCGGTGATTTAGTGGGCTCGTTTGTGGGATGTTGCGGATGAGTTTCACCGAGACCGCCTGCTCTGAACAACCAATCACCGTACTGACCGCTTCGAAACTCATGCACGAGAATCGACGTCATCCATAGCAACGGCGCGTCACTCTTAGTTCACTCTTAGTGATTTATCCTTAGTATGAGTAGGTCTCAGCGGCTTTGTGAATAACTTTTAAGAAAAAACTCCTACGTAAAATGTTTTAGCGTGAGTTAGGAGCGCGAGTTAGGAGCACTCCTAGCGGTAAGATAAAATGCTTTGTGAATACGGCCCCAGGTCTCTAGTAATTGTGTGCTCAAAGTGCACTAGATTGAAGCATTTTACTTTAAAATGTTCAAACAAATCTTCCCTGGGGGGGCATACCCCCGGACCCCCCTAGAGGATGTGACGTCCACCCCCTAATTCAAACATGTTCATACAATACTGAATACATTTGAAGCCATTTTGACGTATGTCAATACGTTTCTGTTTTTTGTAGTGTATTTGTCTTTTGTAGAGATTTTTCATTTATTCTTTATATATAAAATCTCGCCTAGAGCAGCAAATTGTCTAGAACCGGCCCTGGTACTAGGCCTCAAGAGCCTTTCTTGTGCTGGCAGACACATAGAAACAAATTGGCGGGGCGCACTTCGCACGTGCACACATTAAAACATTCCATGCGCTCCACGCTCACATTATGCTGGGCCCACGTGCCTTTATTACGGTGCGTTCACACCGTAATAAGTCCCTGAGGGAGGATTACGCAAATGAAGCCGCTGACGTCACTTCTTCTGCTTTGGGTTTACTGGCAGGCCGCAAACAACTTCACTGCGTATACTGCCTCCCGGGGACTGGCTTCAGTAGAAGCTGCTGGGACTCTCGGCAGCTTCTACTGAAGCCTTCCAAGTAAATCGCCAGAAGCGCTGACACCTCCTCATCACTCCACCGCTCCCATGTTTTCTTTTGTGTTGCCATAAGTTAGTCTCTCGCCGTTGGTGCGCTGGGCTAATGCTAATTATGCTAACGCGAGCAAATAAAAACAAAGCTTTTCTGAGTTTTACGGGCCGCGGCTTGCAATTCGCCCAGCCAATCAGAAATTGGAACCTTTTCCTCCCCAGGAAAGTACCACCTCTCTAGCAGGGGGTGAAAAGGTTCGCATGAACTAGGTTCTACTTCCAGATATTTTTGGTGTGAAACCAAAATCCCAAGAACTATCGGCCTAGTTCTTGGGAAAAGTACTCCGGTGTGAAAGCACCAAAGGGGATCAAATACTTATTTCCAAAGGCAAATAAATTTTTTGCCTTTTATATAACGTCAAATACTTATTTTCTCCACTGTATTTAATATCAATAACTAACATTGTCTTAAAAAGCTATCAAAACCATTATAACATGCCTTGCTTGTTGCCAACCAGACTTCCTGAAATCAGTACAAATATTTGAACATTTTTCCAATACAATTATTTCTCACGGCACCATTCTCCAATGTATTGACAGCTATTATTACCAAACAAGCTCTTGAAGCAGTTTTATAGTTGTACTTCATTATTTGGAGCACTCATCTAAAACTGACTTGAAGTTTCTATTAGCTTTTAAATCTATGAAACATTTTATATGTAATCCTTGTATTATTTGGAATTATCTTTATATATAATGTGGATCGTGTGTTGTATTGTGATATGTGCTAACCTCTGCTGTGTTCCTCAGGGGTCTGTGGAACCCATGCAGATAGACGCCGACCCCCAGGATGACCAGCAGAATGCTCCGGACACCAACTACATTGTGGAGAACCCAACACTGGTACTGATCTGAAACACTTGTATTTAAATACTCTAAGAGTCTGGGACCCTTCACATTTGAGCCTACAATTCTGGTACCTGGAATGTTAATACTGGAACCAAAAGGGCTCTGTACTCTGCTCTCTGTAAAGAAAATGTGTTTCAAAAAGTTTTCCAACCTTCTCAATTTCAACATTATTCATTGAAAACATTTTGTTATCAATTTAGAATATTGAATCACCGATATATCGGCCATTGTTAGCCCTTTTTTTCTCTCAAAAGCACATCAGCAATATAGGTGAAATGCGCAAATGGCGGTAACCAATGTTTATTTGTTTTGCTGGTCCATGTGACTAAGTACTGTTGGAGAGGTTTTGTCATTTTTTTTATTAATGACCATGACCTTGTTTAAGATCTTTCCCCTGTCACTCCCTGTGTAGGACCTGGAGCAGTATGCCACCAGCTACAGTGGGTTGATGCGCATCGAGAGGCTTCAGTTCATCGCTGAGCACTGTCCTCAGCTGAGAGTGGAGGCCCTAAAGATGGCCCTCACCTTCGTTCAGAGGACCTTCAATGTGGACACCTATGAAGAGATCCACCGCAAACTCACAGAGGCCACTAGGTATTTCAGTCATTGATCCTCCTCTGATCCGGACCAATGTTTTTGGAGAGGGCCCTTTTTTAATGAGTGCAATCCTGATTTAAAATCAGACCATGTGAGCAGCCTAACAGTGTTCTCTTACCACATAGATTGTGGTAGTTACTATTCACAAACCCACACTCTTTTAAACCTAAATTAACTTTATTGTATATTTTGTTCCCCTGTAGGGAGGTGCAGGGTGTGCCTGACACAGTCCCTGAGGGTGGGGTTGTCCCTCCCCCCCCTGGACTCTGCCTGGGCTGAGTCCACCAGGAAGAAGGCTCTGCTCAAACTGGAGAAACTAGACACTGATCTGAAGAACTACAAGGGAAACTCCATTAAAGAGAGCATCAGGTACAAGGCACAAGGAATTATTTGAACATCAATATTAAGGGCAGAAACATTTTTGAGTAACAAATTGCAATTATTTTGAATGCTTTCGAACTGCCATATGGTTCCATAATACTTGATTCAGATATGTAGCCTTCACCAAATATTGTGCTAACTGCGCTATGATTTTTTTAATTAAAAATGAATAATGTAGCCCTATCAATATTCTTACCAGTTTTTCTAGTATGGTCATATCAAAAAGCTTAGATACACTTATTCTTATTCCTCTTGGTCTTTTTCCCTTAATCTCCCACCTATATCCTATATCTGCATCTAACCTGGCTTCTGTTATCACACACACACACACACACACACACACACACACACACACACACACACGCACAGGAGAGGCCATGATGACCTGGGGGATCATTACCTGGACTGTGGAGACCTCAGTAATGCCCTGAAGTGCTACTCCAGAGCCAGAGACTACTGCACCAGTGCCAAGCATGTCATTAACATGTGTCTAAATGTCATCAAGGTACATGCATACACATCATATGGCAGTAACCATGGTAATAGCCAGTATTCTGAGTTATTGATGCTTGCGATGCTTCACTGGTTCAATATGGATATATTCTGTACCCTTGTCTCTATGTACTGCCGTTTTGTGGAGTATTAAGCACGCTAAACCTGGGTTTCAGGTTCAAGTTGTAATGCTTTCTGCCGCATAACAAGAAGGCAGTGTGGGGTGGAAACCACTAGTACCCCTTTCCCACGAAAGCGGTTCCAGTTCAGAGCTAGTGCCTGATTAAGAATCAGTTCTTCCTGTTTCCACCACAGCGGGGCCGGCTCTTGGCCCCGAAAACCGGTTTATAGTTGACACCACTTGTTTGCTCGTCAAGAACCAAATCAATACATGGGCTACACAGGTTGCCATGTCAGAATATCATCAGTAATATCATAAGGAAAATATGCCGTTAAAATATGCCTGTAGAAAACGCTTTTTACAACAATATGATGGCAACAAACAGTCAAGATAGTCAGATGAGCTTCAGTTGCTATGCTAACATCACACATCCAATACCAGAGAAACTGTATTAACGCCGTTGTGATGCCAAACGGTGTCCATTCAGACCGAAACACATCCACTTATGGAGTTACTGCTTTCCAGCTGCCGTCAGTCACCGGCTGAACACCGGTGGACGAACAGCGTATCACTCCAGTGGTATGAACCACATTGGTAAACAATGAAGCACTGCACTCTGGGAAAGAGTATAACATTGGAGAAGTCGTTCTTTAATTTAATCTGGCTTCTAAATTTTTAAAGCAACATGAGCATCGGCCCGACAGTCCGCCATTGTTGTTGTTGTTGAGAGCGGATGTGCCGAAAATCAGAAACAATGATGTCATAACGTCGCTCCAGACGGGCTCTGGGCGGTGGAAACAGAACTGGGGCCAAAAAGGAGAACCGGTTTGAAACCAGAAGAGCCCTAACACGGAGCTAGAACTGGAACGGGTTTGGTGGGAAAGGGGTATTGGAGCAGTTTCAACAATTAGACTACAGAAACAAAGATGGACTAAGCCCTGTCCTCGCTGCCCACAGGTTAGTGTCTACCTCCAGAACTGGTCTCATGTTCTGAGCTACGTCAACAAAGCAGAATCCACGCCAGAGATAGCAGAGGTGAGCCCTTACACAGCACATTCTGGGACAGTGTTTAATGTGAAACTCACACAAACATTCATTTTGAGAAACCCCAAGCCCTTCTTTGTTACCCAAAGTTCCTCACTGTGATGTCACCTGTTTTTATCTGTCTCTGTTTCTTTTAGCAAAGAGGAGAGCGAGATAGCCAAAATCAAGCGGTTCTCACCAAATTAAAGTGTGCTGCAGGTAAGACAGCATTGTACAATCTTAGTAAGTAGTTGTTTCAGAGGATACAGAGGGGTCGAGTGATGTCATATTTTTCTATTACAACCCAAGAGTTAGCATCACAAGGGCTCCCTGGATTAGAATCAATGAAATGTTTCCATTAGATTTGAGAATATTGCAGAAAACACTAATTTTGGCAAAACCATGTTTATGATACTTACACATTTTATTCAGAAAGGCAAGTTTATTTATACTGCACCTTTCAACACAAGGCAATTCAAAGTGCTTTACAAAAATAAAATAGATTAAGAGCATTTAGAAATAGTGCAACACAATTGGCACTTAAAAAGCAAACATAATCAAATATACATAAAACAAGCTAGTATAGAATGATACAGCTAAAATACATGAATAAAAGTTGCAGTGTAATATATGAGTAGTCCAATAAATGTCTTCAGCCTGGATTTAAAAGTAGTAAGAGTTGCAGCAGACCTGCAGGATTCTGGTAGTTTGTTCCAGATGTTTGGAGCATAATAACTGAACGCTGCTTCTCCATGTTTAGTTCTGACTCTGTGGCAGAAAGCAGAGCCGTGCTTCCTCATTTTTGAAGCGCAAATGAATCGCAAGAAGTAAAATGCTAACATTAGTATGTAAGGGAACTACATACTGTAACTACATCATGTAGGCTGTGGCTCAGTGGATAGTGCTGGACTTCGAATCAGGGGGTAGCAAGTTCGGGTCCCACTGCAGTCAGCATGTCGTTGTGTCCCTGAGACACTTCACCCCAAATTG
This sequence comes from Gobionotothen gibberifrons, assembly GCA_943591055.1. NCBI lineage: Eukaryota > Metazoa > Chordata > Actinopteri > Perciformes > Nototheniidae > Gobionotothen > Gobionotothen gibberifrons. Next base: position 6,637 of record CALSBZ010018789.1, read on the forward strand.
CTCCTGTGGGGATTGTCCACAGTATTGCATGTATGTAAGTCGCTTTGGATAAAAGCATCTAACAAGTGACATGACATGTAATGTAGTCACTTGTTTGCCACCTCTGGTGAATGTCTGAAAATTCTACATGTCATAAAAACAGAGATATTTACTGATGTATTTTATGTTGTAAAACGAAACTTCAAAATCTCTTCAGCTTGCGGCATCTAACAAAAACAGGTTCAACAGGCTGTTGTCTTCAGGACAAGGGAACAGGGAGGTCCTGCACCGCTCTACAGTAGTTATCTAACCTTGTTTATTGTTTCAAGGACTGGCAGAGTTGGCCTCTCGAAAATATAAACCAGCTGCCAAGTGCTTCCTGCAGGCTTCCTTTGACCACTGTGACTGTCCTGAGGTGAGTGATGTAAGCCAATGAACTCTCCACTAGATCCACTAAAGCAACTTCATCCATTGGATCCAAAATATCCAGTGTTCTCTGCAATAACACCTTCCGAAGGCCAACAGAAGCTGATGTCATGCTTCAGCGATCTCTCAAGTCCTAATTATGGATATGAACCACTAACATGCATGTGCAGAAGGGTTCCTTCATCCATCATCTGCGTAAGCAGACATTACTAAGATATTTCTTAACTGGCATATAGTTGATTGCTGCTATGTTAATGATCCTAAAACCAAATTTAGAACTTTTTTGACAAAAGCTTTGCAGAAAGATGTTCAATAAAAAAACTGAGAACTTTTGATGAACAGTGAATGGAGATCTACCCTGCTTTACAGGAACGCTGTTGCTGCTAATATAATTTCACAGTGATCTGTAGACTTCAGCTCCCATCTTGTTATTTAACCTGGTTTTGCTAATAACTCAGTTCGACATTCTGGATACTTCCTTTTACTTCATATTAAAGACACTTCTGTCTTCTTCTTTTTGAAATTGCTTGTTTTTTTTCTTCCAGTAAGTAGCTCTGGGCTCCATGCTAGCTCCAACAGCTTGACTGAGCCACAGCAGGGTAGAACATAGCTTAGGGTCAATCGTGTTATGAATAGAATACTTGGGAAATAGTATTTTGATTATTCTTACTTGGACTGCAGCCTCACACCATCCACAGCTGTAGGTTAAAATCACTATTACGATATATTCATCAAAACCCTAAACTGTAAATTGTGTGTGTTCCTGCAGCTCCTGTCCCCCAGTAATGTAGCTGTGTACGGAGGCATGTGTGCTTTGGCCACATTTGACAGACAGGAGCTCCAGCGTAACGTCATCTCCAGCAGGTAGGTGGTGTTTTATTAACCATAACTGAAAATGTCTTGGTACATTTTATTAAAATAAATCTAATCTAATATTTTGTCCGTCCTCAGCTCCTTTAAGTTATTTCTAGAGTTGGAGCCTCAGATCCGGGACATCATCTTCAAGTTCTATGAGTCCAAGTACGCATCCTGTCTCAAGCTGCTGGACGAAATGAAGGTGAGCAGGAAACTAAGCTGAGGCGTCACACAGTGAAGCGGTGATGATGTAATAATTGTGGTGATTTTTTAGTTGTTGGGTTGAGTGACTTTAGTGTGTGTGTGTGTCCCCAGGATAACCTCCTTTTGGACATGTACCTGGCCCCACATGTCAAGACACTGTACAGCCAGATCAGGAACAGGGCCCTTATTCAGGTGAGACATGCTTTTCAACATCAGGAACAAATACATTTGTATCACTTTGCTGAGAAGAAAAGTATTTATAAAAATAAATACTAGATCTGTGTGGAGTGATGAGTATACTGTGACCTTCCTCACAATATATGTGACCTGCTCTATCGAAGTCAGTCGCATTGACCCAAAGACACATTTTGAGTTGTATACACTGTTGGAAAGAGGAGATTCCTAGCTTTCTAATGATATCAGGATTGTTTTTGTACTCCAAATATTAAGCAAAATATGTCACATTATATAATGACTGTCACCGAGTCATCATTTTGAGAAAAAAGCCTTTAAAGTTTCCTCTTCTCTGGAATCCATCGATCTGACTGATTATTAGCAAAAGATCAAAATACTACGGAGGGAAGATATTTTCGTTTGGATTACTGGTCTGGGGGAAGCTCGCGTGTGTGTATATACGTGTGTGTTTGTGTATTTTTGCGTTTGTGTGTATTGTGTTAGTTTCCCGGGGAAAACCCTCACGAGAAACACCGGCTGTTGTTATGCCTGCTGACGTTAAGTTACTCCGTTCTCCGCTTGTAATTATGCCGAAGCTTCAAAGCTGTATTTATCATCTGAATTTGCCGAAACAAGTTTAATATTCTGAAAGCCAAGACTTTGTTTATTTGAAATCAGATGAAAACAAACTGTAATGGACCCTGCCGTGTTATCTATGATTACTATACACCTTACATTCATAATTTCAGCCGGAGGGAGGGGGAGCTGCGCTGCGGAAGAGCAGATTGCGAGTGAGAGGTGCCTGTCATCTTCCCTTACGAGCTTCAAAAATGTATTTATCGTGTGATTTTGGAAATAAAAGTTTAATATTCTGAAAGCCAAGACTTTGTTTGTTTAAAATCAAACAAAACACCCGAACCCCGGAAAAATTGTTTTTTACGCAAATCCACGTTTATTTTGAAATGAGCCGTTGCGACTTCCGACTGATTTCGATAGAGCGGGTCACATATACACCAAAAAAAAGGAAAGTCACAATGTCATAATGTTCCACATTTGAATGTCACATCATGCAATGAAAGGTGCTTTATAAATCGAATTTATTATTATTATTAACTTTGACCCACAGCAAGCAAAGAATAGATAAAAACGACCCAAAATAAATTGTATATAAAACATACTGTATAAATATAATAAAGGCTAGATGCAAATGAAACCAGGGTGCAATACAAGTTTGTTTTAAGCTTACACAGAAAACAAGACACTGACAGCTTCAAAAGCTCTGTTCAGCTAAATCAAATAAAAATAAGAACAAGTACCATACCATCTAATAGTATAATGACAGACCAGGGTTTCCGTCGCCGGTCAAATGTTCGGAAATAATTTATTTTACCGGACAAATTTGAAACTTACCGGTCATGTTTCAATAATAATAATAATAATTGTGTAGCAGAGTTTCCGTTGGCAGGTAATTAGCGGACTAGGACCGGATATGCTGATGTTTAAAACTCAGTTAATGGGAGTCATTTTTATATTGCTTCAGTTTATAATCGTAAGAGATCGAAAAATTCAGATTCATTTTTCAATAAATGATTCAACAAACAACATAATTATTACATTCAAAGAAACTACTTGTAGTAGATGAAGTACATTATTCAAAAGTTTACATTAACTTTGAATAATAACACGGGAGAAACGGATCCTCTCTTTTCCTCTCTCTCTCCCTCCCTCTCTCTCCTGACAGCCGGTCAGTTTCTCATGCAGCGCGCTAAACAGTGGGCGGGGCTTCAGGTCAGACTCAGCAGCTGATCTGATCTCTCTCCGTCCGGTTACACTTCACTCGCGTTTATGTCCATATCGATCAGATGCAGCTCTCCTGATCGGCCTTTATAGAGAGCACAGATCAAACTATTAAGAGTGAATATCGGCCGATAATGATCGGTGGCCAATCGATCGGAGCATCGGACATTTTGACCGGCAGGTTTTGAATTTACCGGTTTTTATTAAATGTTACCAGCTAAAAAAACGGTAATTACCGGCTAACGGAAACCCTGTGACAGACATGTGACAGTTATGTTTGTTCAGTATTTCAGCCCCTACGTGTCAGCTGACATGACTAAGATGGCGCAGGCCTTCAACACCACAGTAGCCGCTCTGGAGGACGAGCTCACTCAGCTCATACTGGAGGGGCTCATCAACGCACGCATCGACTCCCACAGCAAGGTGACACATTTATACAATTATATGTTGACCAGTTAGTCATTTTCCATATGACACATCACTGACTGGTATTGTCTGATAGATCCTGTATGCGAGGGATGTGGACCAGAGGAGCACCACCTTTGAGAAGTCGATCCACATGGGCAAAGAGTTCCAGAGACGAGCCAAAGCCATGATCCTCCGAGCGGCCGTGCTCCGCAACCAGATCCATGTCAAGGTACAAACATCTTTACATCACATAGCGTCTACGTTAGCATAGCCAGCTAACTTAAGCAAACTCATGTAGGCAAATGATTGTCTGCTTGACGTTTTGCAACTTCATTTTATAAGTTACAGTTATATCACAATATGTAGGTTGCATTGTTGACTATGATGTAATGGATGGAATTGGCTTATCCTAAAAAATTAATGCATGATGTTGCATCCTGACGTTCAGCTCTGGTGTAGGAGTGGAGGGATTGGGTTATCTTCCCATCAAGTTCCTCCTTACACAGCTACATCAGTGTACTGCTGTAATTCAGTATTGCACTCTCATGAGAGACAGATGATGAAAGACAGGCAGCTGATCCTCACCGTAATATTTATTGATTAATTTAGATGAAACTCTGGGACATTAAACAGAGAGCATGTTAACTTAACTGGTGTTGTGTCTCCTCCTCAGTCCCCCCCCAGAGAAGGCAGCCAGGGAGAATTGACACCTGCCAACAGCCAGACCAGGATGAGCACCAACATGTGAGGAGGGGAGGCTCACCCACCCATTCATCCACACCAACCCCCAGCCCCGCCCACTTCCTGTTTCTCTGCTGAAGACACAATATAAAGACTTGAATGTTCTGAAAGGATCTCTGATATCCTGTCAGATGATCAATCCTCTGTCAGGCTGCTCATCTGCAGGTCTGGACAAGAGGAAAGTGTGTTTTGATGAAAGCTCAGCACGTACGCTGTGTGTGACTTGTAGGAGATGCTCTGCTTACACATAAACAGGAACATGGTTTTAAAATAAAAACACTTCCCAAACCATACACTCACTGTTTTTTATTATAATAAGCTCTGTTGTCACGTGAAACTTTATCTGTATAACACATTTAAACATTGACCAAGGTGCTGAGAATACAAAGCAAACAATAATAATAAACGAATATATAACATGATTAACATTATAGTAAAATAATTACAGTACAACATATAATGAAGACCAGGAAGGTTTCCCATTTCTCTAACTCCCCTCCTCGACTCCCCTCCTCGACTCCTATCCTCGAGACTTAGTCCCGCCCACAGGAGATGCGAGCGGAGGAGCCGAGGAGGGGAACCGAGGAGAGAGGAGGGGAAGCAGCAGGCAGTTAGAGAAATGAGTACTCCTCTCCTCTGAGCGGTCATTTTAAAGAGACGTCCATTAATGATGACAGGAGGCACAGCAGCCCTCTGTCTGATGGACAGATGTGTTCATGACGAAAATATATTTACTTTTAATTCATTCACAGTGCGGTATAATGAGACAATAACAGGCTACAGATGCGGACACACACACATATTTATATAAATATATACAATTTCAGAATCAAACAAGTATGAGAGCACTCTCATAACATAACACTATCAGAGACTGGATATTAGGGGTGTTGAAATTAATCGTTTCTACGATGCGTTACGGACGTGGACGATTCTACAGTGGCAGAACATAATCGATTATAGCGTAGTAACGTTGCTTCCTGATTTTACGGCCGCAGCTTTACAATAATGTTTTCTGCCACTTTAATATCAAATCGGTCGGTGGCGCAGAGTTCAGCGAACATACGTGACAGCGACACCACACACGGAGCAGTCTGCTTTATCCACCAACACAAGAACACCAGTCCAGAACCAACAGCAGAAGAACCCGCTCTGAATCAGTCCGTGTCGCTGCGGCTCAGACACACAGGGATTTATGTCAGCTCTCCACTCTCCTATCATCGGAGCTAACCCTTTAGAGCAATTCCAAGATGGCGGCAGGCAGTTCTGGCGCAGTGGCAGCAATCTATCTCTGCATGATTGTCCTAAATCTCAAACCTCTGTGTAGCTACACCACTCATCTGGCCCCCGTGGTAAAACAACATGTTGAGGATACATCATTATCCGCACCAGCAACATCGTTGAATATCAAGCACTTCGGCCATGGTCGGCATATTATCTACAGTTCATTCATCTGGCACTCCTGGCAGACTCTCAAACTAAAAGAAGGGACTAAAACGAAAAGAGGAGAATACTGGGCTATTAACTCTGCTGTGTCTCTTGCTCTCGGGAGATATCCACCCGTGTCCGGGTCTCGGCGTCGTTTCCAGCGACCTGACGGCTGGCGGCCCAGTGAATCAAGCCAAAACAGTGTGGGACTCTCGGTGCAAACCGAAGGGACTATTCAGTGGACATTTACATTTCCGCAGCATCTGCAACAAACATGAACAGCTAGAACATCTCCTCCTTGAGTCCAATATTGACTGTTTGGGAATATCTGAATCTTGGCTAAAACAGTCGTCACCATCCACTCTTGTATCTATGTCAGGATATAATGTGTTTAAGAAGGACAGACTGAGGGGAAAAGGAGGGGGTGTGTTGCTTTATGTGAGGAACACCTTTACTTGTAGGGAGATTGCACTCCCAGCTAATATTGAGTTTGATTGTGTTGGTGTGGAAATCACACTTTCTGAGGAAATGTCCCTCACCATGATTTGCCTGTATTGACAACCCACCGCTAAGGTGGATTTCTATGATCAGGTAAAACTCATGCTGAATTCCTGTGACTCCAACAAAGAGCTAATTATTTTAGGAGACTTTAATATCAACTGGAATGACAAACATCATCTTTATTTAAAGAGACTCTTGGTCCATTATTACAAGACATACAACACTCAAATATAAATGAAAAAAGGCAGTTATACCAATGTTTCCACAGAGGTGACTGGTATCGTACAGCACTGAGACACGGATTTGAAAGCAGCATAATGACAGAGTTATGGGAAACATTCAATCGACAGATGAATTTGTAAATCAGATTTCTCAAAAGAGCATGGAACGTGTTGACTCGTGCATTACAACACATTTCACTTGCACTGCACCACCTTGGTTTTCTAAGCAGTATACGCAAACAATCATATGCAACCTGGAGCTTCCGGAGGCTCGCCTTCTTATACTTGACCCACAAGGGGGCAGTATAGAGAGGAGTACAATAAGCTCTAAAGAGGTTCACCTTAACCTTATCTGAACACCAAGAGAATTTTCTAGCCAACATGTTGGCTTGTATATATAAGACACGCCACTGTCTATACATGTCATCATCAGCCATTTCATCTGTGATGATGTGTCCCAGATACTTAGTGTTACAGCAAACAGACAGCACCTGTCCTGACAGATAGAATGTTGGAAAACAAAGGTTCTTATCCCCTTTTGCTCTGCAGATTATTACAGCGCTCTTCTTAGCATTGTATTTAACGTCAAATTTGACTCCATAATCAGAACAAACATTTAGCAACTGTTGAAAACCAGCACTGCTAGGAGAAACAATAGCCAGATCATCGGCATACATAAGATGGTTTACAATCACATTACCAATCACACACCCTGTTTTACAGACACTTAAATCATCTGATCATTCATATAGATATTAAAAAGGCATGGTGAGAGGAGCCCCCCCTGGCGGACTCCATTACCAACACCAAATGGCGCCGAGACTGCATTCCCCACTTTATCCGCATGCTCTGGTTGGCATACCAATAAGCCAGGATCCTAATTATACTGTTAGGCACACCCCTTTGTCTCAATGTTAAAAACAGTTTATGATGGATAACTCGGTCAAAAGCCTTAGAGGCATCAATAAAACCAATCAGAACAGTGGAATTCTGTCTTCTATATGTTTCTACCATTTCCTTCAAAGCATAGATGCATAGCTCAGTACCATGCTTAGCCTTGAAGCCAAACTGGTTATCTGAGGTACATAAATAAGAACATCATCTATCTAACAAAATTATTTCCAGGACTTTGGATAACACACTGGCTAGAGCAATTGGTCTATAGTTATCCAAGCTCCCTACCTTGCCCGCTTTGTCCTTAATGACAGGCACCAGTGGCGAACCGTGTCTATCACAACTGGACCTTCTGTAGACACACACACCCCCCGTTGATCAAACTGTCAGTCCAAACGTACGCTCTCATTCAGTGCAACGGCCAGGGCATTCGATCAAGGATGTAGAATACCTTGGTTGAAGGACAAGATCTGATTGGTTGCTTTCTTTCCTAACACAAAACCACTGAAATGCGTAGTGCATGGTCCGAGAAGGACAAACAAATCAACGTAACACTGTAATATTACAGATCAACAACACAGATACGATTCTCATTTATTCATTTTATATACAATTTATTTATATAATTAAATCGATTTTTTGTTTGTTTTATCTGAGTGTTCCAGGGTATTCTCTGAATACCTTGAAGGGCCTGACGGTTCGCCACTGCAGGCACCAAAGTAACAGTCAACATGGAGTCCGGCAACACACCATGAGTCATGAGGCCAGTAAAACAAATGGCAAGAAGAACTGCAACCTTCGGGCTTGCCAGTTTAAGGTGCTCTGCAGTGATTCGGTCAGAGCTTTGTTATCAGCTAGCTGTGCAATTGCTCAATAAACCTCTTTAGCTGTGATTCCCACTGTGTCACTTTTCACAACATTACCAACTTTGTAGGGGTCACTTTTAACACAGTTAAGTATAGTAGAGTAATGTTGCCTCCACAACTCAGCTATGTTATGGGCTCCAGATACTCCCTCTATGGTACATGGTAACGATGTACTGGCCCTGTTCAGAGCTCTCACCTCCTTCCAGAAGCCAGTCACATCATTATGAAGGAGCTTTTCAGCCATAGAATCCGCTCTCAATGTTTCTGTATGTTTGTTGACATAACGAACTGCATATTTATACCTAGCATTTGTACGCTTTTTGAGATCCAGGACAGGCCCCTCTCTGGGCCTTCCTGCCCGGACCCAGTCCCCAAAAGCATTCTTAGCTTCAGCGTATTGATCAGCCACATGTTTATTCCACCCTGGCTTGACGTTGTGTCTCTTCCTAGAGTAAGTATAGCACGGTCTACTGGCCTCCCATACAGCTCCCACAATACAATCATACATGTTACAGAGGTATTCACGGTGAGAGCTTTCATTACAACCCACATCAACACACAGAGTTGCTACTTTGGGTAGATATACATCACTCAATAGGACATCAGTTCTCCCATAGTGCAATAGCCCATCCTCATTTGTGAGCTTGGACCAATCCACTTGAGTGGTACAGGCATTTGTAACCATCAGAATCTAGTGACATTACAAAAGGAATGTGATCTGACATTGATGCCTCATACTCAATCTCAATTGATCTTAAAATGTCATGGACATTAGCAGTGCTTATGCAATGGTCAAGCCATGAAGTTGTGTGCCAGGCCTCGCTTATATATGAATATCTATTTGTAGGCAAAAGTATTTGGCTTGATAATATAAGATTGTTATCATCACAGAACTGTAGCATATGCTTAGCAAACAAGGAACTTTTGTCTGATATGTCAGCATTCATATCACCCACTACATAAACACTGGTGGAATGATTATCAACAATAAAAGAATGTATAAAAGCAAGTCTGTTCAGGTATTCATCTTCATTATGCTGTGACTCATACGGTGTATATATATTGAGAATGCTAAACTCCTTGTTATTCATTTTGATCTGTACAGCAATACACCAGTCAACTTCAAGCCTGATGACATTAATGACAGCGTCCAGCTTTTTGTGCCACAGGATAGCCATGCCCCCTGCTATCCTTCCTCTCACTATTCCCAGAGATAGGTCAGTAGTGGACTCACCAGCACCGTGAAAATTGTCATTAAGAGAGTTCAACTTTCCCAAGTCCTGCTTTGGTAAGAAAGTTTCTTGCAAGCATAAAATGTCACATTTTTGTAGCAAGTTGTCCACCACTGCACGCCGGATCCTATCAGCAGCGCTGTTGCCCAGGCCCAGCCCGCGACAGTTAAATGATCCAACCCGCATAACGTTTAGCTAAGCTGCTCAGCCGTAGCCCCATTCAGTACCCTCGCACCAGCAAAAGGTCTAGCTCTGCTAGTCCCAATCACCTCCGTTTTACGTGGTTCATAATATCGCCTCACAACTGAGCCTTCAGGCCAGAGTTCTGGGTTAAACATCTCCGCAACTTCATTGCACTCAGCACACACTTTAAACGAGCTATATCTGTTGCTCGCAGTGTCAATACGGTGACAGTTAACATCACGGCCGAGTTGTTCAGTTAGATATTCGTACAGTGTCTCAGCATCAAGGTCTGGCGAGAATTTGGGAGCAAAAACACTCACCAACGTCGTACGGACAACTTTTATATTCCCTTGTGCAGCAGTGCCAACAATAGGCTTAGGCATCCTCCGTTCAGGTTTCCCAACAAGCTGTTTAGATAAGGCAGACTGGCCCTCGGCCCTATTCCTCGGCCCTCGGCCCTGTTTCACAACTTGACTCCATACCTGCAAATGTACCGCAGTTCCTCCAGGGCTCACACAGGCACAATAGAAAGAGCTTAAAACGGATCATGGATAATCACAACTTAATACAACCAGTGGCGGCGCCAGGGTATGGCTGGGGTAGGCTACAGCCATACCAAGAAATGGCTTAGCCCCACCTTAGTCCCACCATGAAAAATTATGTTAAAGTAAGCTAAATAAAGTCCGCCAACTCGCACAGAGTAAATTGCACAGACAGCAGCTAGTAAGATTGATTTCAGTAGCTACTTGTCTGGAAATAGCGAAGACTAGAAACGGTTTTGAAAACTTTTTTCAGGTAGTGATCGTCTTCTCAATAGAACATCTTTGATAATGTCTTCTGGCCAATCAGAATCAAGATAACGGCATGGTGTTGTTGCAGGAAGTCCCGACGGAGAATACTTTTGCTGTAGTACATCTCTATATACATCGATACAATATTACGTGCCATCAACACGTAATGAAATAAGACCCCACAGTTTGATGATTGATAGGTGTGTGGGCTGTCTTTCATTTTGACACACAGAACAATGGGGGCTATCCACCCTTATCCACAATGTAAAGTAATTCACACAGCCTCTTCCCTCTTCTCTCTGTGAGGAGCAGCAGGTTCAGCTTTCAGAACAAAGTAACAAAAAACTAAAACGGCATTCATTTAAAAATAAAAAAATAAAACACATTTAAAAAGTGGGGGGGACACAAATGGGATTTTGAAAAGTGGGGGGGACATGTCCCCCCTGTCCCCAGTGGAAATTACGCCCATGGTTGACATGAGGATGACTGTTAGGAGTTAAAGGGAGAGGCTGAGCATCATCATGAAATGTGCAAATTGACATCAAAATGAATAAAAGGGGAAAAAATGCTCCATGTTTTTTAGGCTTTAACTGTTATGTAAGCCAACTAGACAGACAGTTTATCACTCTTCCCCCTGTACATTAGCAGATAAAAGGCATAACATACTTGAATGAATGGTAAATAAAGAATGCTTGAAATAACTGCATCTCCCTTAGCCTATATGCTATGCAGAGACTGCCTTCTTCATGTGGTGAATTGCAGCTGATGTTTTAATATGGCAATTGGCAATTTGACTTATACAACATTCACAAGTTGTACATTTGACTCATACAATAACCCACCTTCGAGTGATGCTCTAGTTTCTTCATGTTTTCTTTTTTTTCCCTCTTGCTTGCGCCGGACTGAAACTGTCTTTTCACAGACATCTCTTCACCTGCACTAGTGGCCGTATCAAAGCCGTGATTGGTCAGATGTCGATTCATTGCAACGGTGTCGGGTTACAGACGTGCTCCCCTTGTCACCTCTCACTCTCGCATGTCAGCGGGGGCCGGGGCTGAAGTCGAATAGTCCATTTAGCTTAGGAATCTTCCTAATGGAGTGAAATGACCCGGATGTCCCTCAGTGGCAGCCATGATAAGTGGCGTTCGAATTCTCTAGATCAGTGGTTCCCAAACTTTTTCTGTCAGGCCCCCCCTTTGGAGAAAAAAAAGTCGGGCCCCCCCAACACAAGTCTCAGTGGCGGCGCCAGAGATTTATTTTGGGAGTGCTGTGGGGTAGCTTGACGTTTCATAGAGGGTGCTCAAACAGTCAAAGTGAGACAGACACTAGCTACAATATATTGAGTAGTATATTCTTACCTGTCCATCCATCTCCACCACCTCTGCTGCTATCCTCATGAATATCATGTCCTTAGTTTCATTATCATCCAGGAAAGCCAGGTCTTTGAAGCGGGGATCCAGTGATGAGGCGTAGTGGAGGAGGTCTTGGAGATATGTGTAGCGACCATCAAAATCCAGTCTGAATCGCTCCTTCATCTGGGAAATGACCATATGATCGCTCTCATCCGACTGGAACTGCCTCCGCAGTTTGGTCTGGATTGGGGAGATCATTGAGATGGTGGGATTTTTTTCCTCTCTGAGGAGTGTAGTTGCTACTTTCAGGGGGGACCTCTGGGATTAATGTCATGTCATCCTCTGTCAGGCTGGCCATGGCTTCTCCCCTCCTTATCTTCTTTGACAGCAGGGTGTTCAACACAGCAGGCTGCTGTTCCCAAAAACGCTCCAACATGTCCATGGAACTGTTCCACCTTGTGGAAACATCATGCACTAGCTTGTGGTGAGGCAGGTGTAACTGGATCTGCATTTCACGGAGAGCTTCCGTTGCTTTTGGGCTTTTGTGGAAATAAGTCACCACCTTCCTCATTTTCACCAGAAGCTCTGACACCCTGTCCACCTTCAGGGCTTTTTGGGAGGCCAGGTTTAGTGTGTGCGCGATGCATCGCACATGTGGCTCCATCTGTGCACCAACTCCAGCCAGTATCATGTTTCTAGCATTATCTGTGACCAACGCTGGATTCTTGTCTTCAATTTTCCACTCCCGGCAAACTTCTTGCAGTAACATTGCTAGATTATTTCCTGTGTGGGCCTCGTTGAACACTCTGGTCTGCAGAACATGGTTTTGCAATACCCACTCGTCATCAATATAGTGTGCTGTGACCGTGACATATGAGTCAGTGGCGCAAGACGTCCAGCCATCAACTGTAATTGCAACTCTTTGGGCATTGCTCAGCGAGTCAACTAACTCTCTTCTCACTTTGTCATAAAGAGCAGGGATTTGTTTCTCGGTAAAGAACCTCCTATTTGGTACATGGTACCTGGGCTCCAAAATGTGGTGGAGGTGTTGGAAGCCCTCATTCTCCGTGACACTGTACGGCTGGATATCTTTACAGATAAAGAAGGCGATGGCGTCAGTTATTGCCTTGGAGCGGGTAGAACTGTTAGCCAGCGGAGCGTGAAAAAAAGTTGGGATCTGCTGCTGCTCACCAGTCTTGCTGCCGCCAGGGATAGCCGGGTTAGCTTCAGCTGAATCCGAGGAGGATAGGGAGACAGCCGCAGACGTAATATTCACCCCATGTCACCTCTTTAGGTGCGTCGCTAAATTCGTGGTACTGCTCGTGTATTTTACAGCGGCACGGCATTGTTTGCAAATTGCTTGTGATTTATCAAGATGTCCGTCCTTTTTGAAGAATCCGAAGTGTTGCCAAACGTTTGATTTATATTTAGTTTTCGGTGCGCTGTGTATCTCCTTGACTTCCATGCTTGTTGATAACTGTGACGCGTGCATGCGGCTCTCGGGCCCAGTAGTGGCGAAGCAAAGATCAAAGATCGCCCCTGCAGAGTGCTGACACGAGTGGATGAGTGGATAATATTCTATATATGAATAAATCGTTTTTTTACCGATGCAAAGACGCTACAATCGATGCATTGCGAGTTCAACCCAAACTGTAGCAGATGTGCACTCTTTCAACCGGTGCACTCGCATCTTGAACGTTTATGCCGGTGCACCGATGAGAATTGGTGAATATTAACATCCCTATACTGTACTGTATCATGTATTTTTTTTAATAACCATTTTTCCTCCTGGTCTCTCGCGTCCCCCCTGTCATGCCTCTGCGCCCCCCAGGGTGGGCGCGCCCCACACTTTGGGAACCACTGCTCTCGATGATAGGAAAGGAGGTTTCAAACTTCCTTTATAACCAGGGGTGCACATAACTGGTACGCAGGTACGCATGCGCGGCAACAATCTGAAATGCGTACCGTCTCTTGTGTCACAAAGCGCATTTGTGTACCGACGTACTTGTGAAGCTTTTCCAGAAGGCGGTCTCCGTGTGCACAGACAGGGCTGCTGTTAACGTCGGTCTGTACAACGGAATTGTGCCAAAACGACGCCAACCGGCTGCGGAGGGAGACTCCCCCCCTTCACTGGAGAACTGCGCTAAAACAGCTGATCACAACGGTCACGCTCTGTGGTCACGGAGTACTCCACTAGCAGAGAGAGAGAGCGAACTCAACATGTTCCGTGGTTTTTATAACTCAATTTGG
>CALSBZ010018827.1:0-11599 GCA_943591055.1 Gobionotothen gibberifrons
AGGAGTCGAGGAGGGGAAATTAGAGAATTGCTTTCAAGGGGGTAAACCCATTTTATTCTAACTACCTCATTACATTTTGAACAGTGCCACCCAAAGGCTAAGAATCTTACCATGCTCAGTATGTGTGTTCTGTCAATACTAATGGGTTGTTGATTGTATTGGCTCTTTAGCCCCTCGACACTGTTATGGTTTTTGACTTTTCGTCTTATTTGATTTTCAGAGTCTGACTGCACAGCACTGATTTAACACTCACTGTCGCTAAAACGTTCTCATCTCCCGAGCTCATCGTATCCGTGTCACCAGACATGGATTCACAGGTCATCTAACATCAGATATTTATGATGTGGCTTGTCACACAGATGACCAGTCATTACTGAGAAGGTCACACACACAGCTCATATTCAATACGGTGTCTGCTTTCAGTGTGTGCTCATTAAACTTAAACATAAGTGGTCTGTAAATCACTTTAAGCTTTCTCACTCGAGAGGCTGTAGAGCTCTGCTGTAGGCGGGTCCACCTCAAGTCATAATGACCTGGCCCGTCATGTAACCTTTTCAGATCGTCATGACTTTCAGACTGGTAAATGTATACTTAGATCTTACAGGGACAGTGCAGAAAGCCCTGCATTCCCATTTGAATTACGTGAAAGGGGTTGCTACAGTATGTTACTTGATAGGATTGGAGCTAACCTGACAGATACTCCATTCACAACATGGCAACTACTACTGTGCTTTAAAACTAGAGGGTTCTCTTGAAAACAAACAACAGTTTCAGTGTGTTTTGTCAGTAAAGCTCACTGTGTATCATTGAGGTCTAGCAAAGCTGCTGAGTACATTTTTCTTCTTTAAACTTAAAAGTTACCTAAGCAAATGCTGGCGCTTTACCACATATCTTGGTACATTACTTCCAACAGTTGTCCATCAGTCAAATAGGGTTAAACCGAATCTGGACGTGTTATATTGAATGCTTGTGTATCAACTCATCAAAACATTCCTTAATTGAATAATTGGCTATAATACTGGAATGGAATAAATGGAATAATACTCCATTTAAAGTTTTGATCTGGTGATGTTCTATATTTTTCTCCTTGTCAACTATTTGTATGTACAGTGCCAAACCACAAATGAAAGTATGCTAATATTCAAACAAGCACTGTCTGTGTATTAACACTAGAACCGCTAATCGGGTCAATTTGACCCAGAGCTGTTTTTTATTGCATGTAACTTTTTTTCAATTAAATATTAAAGTCTCCCAGTCCGTGACTTTTCCTGTAGCACCCTACAGATGTAGCGCTTCATTTCAGACGCCTACCCATGCGGGTCCCTGCTCTGCACGGGGCGGCCCCCTGCTGAAAAGGAAAACCCCCCTGCAGGACTTGATACGCCCCCCTTGATAAATAAATGTAATTATAATGAAACCAGCTGCAATGGATCATGGATCCACCAGGGGGAGCCGTGATTAAAAAGCTGCCACACTGGAACTCATGTGAAATAAACAGCTGATCTACAGGTAGCCTATCTCAGAGCCGTATAATAGAAGAGTTGCGACAGCGGAAGTCCAAAAACGGTTATCGTCACGTGGTTCATGTAGACGAGGATCGTTCCCCAGAAGTTCATGGCGGGCAATGTGAATGCATTGATAACAGGAGATAGAACTACGATTTTTGGTAATTATTAGTGAATAAAGGTTTTGATTTGCAATATTTATACAACAAATCGATATGTGTATGTATTTACATCAATATGTTTTAAAAAATTAAATAGAATTTTGCTAATATTAAGTGATAATATTAGGATTAGTGTGAACAACTAGTTTACATGTTAGGCTAACAGTGCCTTGGTTAAAGAGCCTGTTGCTGTTTATTTATAGCTTTGAATTCTTTAAAAACAATATTATCTTCTTAAACTTGTATGGTAGTCAGGAGCATCACTTTCTAATGTTTATTGATATATTTAGAGGGAGGGGATCTAAAGGAATGCTTCAAAATTCAGATTAGATTAATTTCTACCATTTTCTTAAATTCATGGTAGTTTCAGTAATCCCATGGTACTTGAGGACACAAGTTATCTAAATGACTAATGTCATCTTTATGGCTTTCAGAAAGGACAGGAGACCGACAGGTGACTATCAAAGGACTAGCAGCAGCAGCAGCATGATGATGATGATGTTAAATGTGTTGTTTTAGGAACATCCATTGCAAATACATGGAATTCAATAAACATTGAATAGCATATCATGCAGTTTGTCTGTGCCTTTTCCTCCGTGTTGTCCTGGTTTGCTGTGCTGCCTCCTAGTCACCACCATGGTTTGCTGTGCTGCCTGGGGCTGCTCAAATCGCTCAGAGAAAAAAACACTGCATTTGCACTTTTTCACAAAACGAAAACCACACCATTGGGAAAGCTTAATGTTTTGTTTAATACAAAAAAACAGGGAAAGGCTTGAAAAACACTGAGAGTTGAGACTCAGGGTGCAGGGTGAGGGTCTCAGTGCAGGTATTCAGGCTTCATTGAATCCCCCTCTGGTTCTTGTGCTGAAAGAGGGAGTAACAGACAGGAGAAAGGGTTATACACACCTATATAGCACACCTATTGGATGGGAAATTGCCTTGGGGAGATAAGGCGTGGTCTTTGTTCCCAACTGAAGTTATGGAACTTTATTATTTGTGAGTTTAACAAAGTATGACAAATGGCATCAGTAACAGATGTGATATGAATTTCTATAAAGTTGTCTCACATTCTTAGTCATATTTTATATACAGTATGTAATGAGTATAACATGTCCAGTAAGTATAAAGTGTTTCCTAATACTGTGTATTCAACCACTATGGAATATGTATGTGGGCAGACAAAACTGAGTTGTTCTGTGTGTGAAGTAACCTCAAGTCACTCCGCAGGCACTACCGCCCCCTGGATTATATATAGTGTAATACTGCCCTGAGTGACAGACTTTTTTCCCACTCGTAAAAAAAGGCGTATTTCGCCGTGTGACTGCATGTGCCGAACCGCGACGTCCGAACCGTGACGGTACGGGACGAATACGGATACCGTTACACCCCTATTGTACATACATAAGTGTCACTAATAATACAAAGTTATTATGGCTGTGTGTACCTTGTGTGCACCGCCTAGTGGTTAAAGCACATTATTGAATTATTGTTTTTATGTGTTATATTGGATGAAAAAAATATTAAGAGTACATACTTTCATAGGGGGAAAGTAGAAGGTCAATGATAGAAATATAGAATATAAAAAATCAAGAAGATACTGTAAGTGATCTCTACAATAAAACAGTTTAGTGCAGGATGTACAAAGATATTAATAGGAGGAGGTGCTGTTAGTAATTAAATCAATGTTGTAATGGCATAATTTAGCTTAAATGTTGATTTTATTGAGAAAACAGAAGTATTCACGCTAAATGTATGTTAAGCTTTTATTTTGAAAAGACTTCCGCCAGAATCAGGAAAACAAGTTTATTTTGAAAATCTATTCCGGAAGTTATCTCTGAAATACTGACGGAAGCTTGAACTCAATGTTAAACCGAACGTAAATATTATCAGCCGTTGTAATAAGATAAAAAGTGATGCAGGCGAGTGTGTAGAACCAAGGCGTGTTTAGTCATGTGTTAAATGTACAATGTAAATATCCTTTGAAAAAGTGGGTGCGGATATAGGGAGACTAGCGGAAGTCATCAACAACGGAGCCAGCTGACGGGAGGAGCCAGTCTACTGTATTTAAGGACGAAATGTGTTTTGTTGTGCCTTTTCTTCTTGACCTAAACCTGAGGACAACAGCTGTATTCCTCCTTTTAACTCCCGCCTGCTTGTAACATCACCGCGCCTGATTTTTTATTAAAGTACCCACATTTTGAAACTTTAGTCGAGACTAAAGTAAACATGCATTGTCCTAAACTGTTTTGAAGTAATCATGTATTATTCCAGACTGTTTTCAAGTGATCATATATATATAATCCTTTTTGTTTCATGCCTCTGACACACACACACACACACACACATTCGCCTCTGTGCACACTCCTCGACCTGTCGTACCACACGGTAACATCCTGCCAAGGTCGTACTTGGAGGATGTGGCCTTCCCAATGAGAGCATTGTAAGATAACAGTCAGGAGAGCAACACACACACACACACATATTATAATCAGCTCACACACACACATCCCCACTTACATGCTGACTCAGACATCTAGCACACACACACATATTCTTTGAAGATTCATTTTGGGGTCCATATAATCTCAAAGCACCCATATATCTGTGTCAATATATCCGTGTACAATGTTTGATTGTCTGGGAAAGTATTAAAGGAACCAGTATAAACTGTTTTAATATGGAAGAAACCTGTGTAACCTGCTTCAGAAATCATAGCCTTGGCCCACATATCTTGGGCGCCAATAGTCTGTGTAGAATATATGCTTGTGAAACTGCTTGGTCTGTGGGAAATAAAGGGAGTAAAGGCTTTGGACAGGTACAGAGATAACGATTGTTATGTTCTCCAAAAAGTATCCCTTCATCAAGGACGCTCTGTCTCGGAAGCGGAAAACTCTGCTTAAGGACATCAATGGCTGACTCACTCTGATTCGCTGCCGAGGGCCCGCCCCGGAGCGAATCCACCAGTAGATAACACCTAGGGAGGGAGCATCCGACTCCGCTCCTCCCCACGAACTCTCTGATTCGCTTAGGAGTAAAATGGGGCGGAAGAACCGATACAACTCCGCCCCCAAACATGTCTATGTAAACTGAATGTTTTGTCATGCAAAATGCCTCTGGTTCGGACTGGCCGGTCCCGATATCTGTATCGCACGGCAGTGGAACTGGGGGCCCGGAGTAAAGACCCAGGGTACTCTGTAACTTGTATTGTGTTTTTTACCATTAAATCAGATTATTGTTATAACTTGTATTCCGGTGTTTGAACTCCTTCTTTATTAAATCTGACCAGTCTCATCCAACGAACGGCGCGGAGCACAGGTGGGGTGAGGCCCGCCACAGGTGGTTTTGCTCCAACAAGACTCACTGATCTCCTTATTTAATAATAATAATAATGGGTTTAATTTATAAAGCACTTCATATCTGACTTCAAATCCCGAAGTGCTACAGGCAGTGGGCATGAACAGTATAAAAACAATACACAACACGGTAGAATTAAATAAAAAAGCAATAAAAACAAACAATACAAATATTTTTAAAAAATAAAATAAAAGGGTGGTAATAAATGAAAGGTCTAGGGAAAAGCTCTATTAAACAGATGGGTTTTGAGGCCTTTTTTGAAGGCCTCCACGGTCTGTGGTGCTCTCATGTGGTCGGGGAGAGCGTTCCACAGTCTGGGAGCAGCCGAGCAGAAGGCCCGGTCTCCCATAGTGCGGAGCTTAGTCCTGGGGGGTTTGAGGATGTTGGAGTTGCTGGAGCGGGTGGTCCGCAGGGAGGTGTGGGGGGTGAGGAGTTCTTTGAGGTAGGGTGGGGCAGTTCCATGGATACACTGGTGAGTGAGGACGGAGACCTTGAATTCGATCCTCAGTTCCACGGGGAGCCAGTGTAGTGTTTTAAGGATGGGGGTGATGTGATCATATTTGCGCACCCTCATCAGGATCCTAGCAGCGCTGTTCTGAATGTATTGGAGCTTCTGGATGCTTTTGTTAGGGATCCCGATGAGGAGTGCATTGCAGTAGTCCAGCCTGGAGGAGACAAAGGCGTGGACTAGCTTTTCTGCGTCAGACAGAGTGAGTGTGGGGCGGAGTTTGGCGATGTTCCTGAGGTGATAGAAGGAGTTCTTGCACAGCTGTTTAATGTGAGCCTCAAAGGTCAGATGGGCATCCATTTTCACACCCAGGTTGGTGACTGTTGAGGAGAGAGTAATGTCCTGGCCGGAGAAGGTGATGGTGGTGATGGTGGATGACCGAACCTGGTGTAGGGTGCCAACTATAATGGCTTCGGTCTTGGAGCTGTTCAGTTTCAGGAAGTTTTGCTCCATCCACGCCTGTATCTCCTCCAGGCAGGCAGTGAGTGTGGGTGGAGGCAGGGCTGCAGAGGAGGTAGGGTTGATCCTGAGGTACAATTGGGTGTCATCAGCGTAACAATGGAACGACACTCCATGTCGGCTGATGATAGAGCCAAGGGGGAGCATGTAGAGTGTGAAAAGGGTGGGGCCGAGAACTGATCCTTGAGGGACACCACAGGTGACGTCGTGGGCTCCCGACTCAGCCTCGCCCAAGGAGACGTACTCTGTTCTCCCGGTGAGGTATGATCTGAACCAGTCAAGGGGAGAGTCAGAGAGTCCGATGGTGGAGTGCAGACGATGGAGGAGGATGCCGTGATCGACTGTGTCGAAAGCGGCAGTGAGATCGAGGAGGATGAGGAGAGAGGGAGAGCCAGCATCAGCCGTCATCAGCAGGTCGTTGGTGACCCTGACCAGGGCAGTTTCTGTGCTATGGCCTGAGCGGAAACCAGACTGGAACTTCTCAAATAAGTTGTTGGAGTTTAGGTGGTCCTGGAGCTGAGCAGCAACTAGTTTTTCCAGCACCTTTGATAGAAAGGGAAGGTTGGAAATGGGTCTGTAGTTGGCCAGGAGTCCCGGATCAAGGGAGGGTTTTTTGAGACGAGGTTTGATGACAGCGGTTTTTAGGGCAGAGGGGACATGGCCAGCCTGGAGAGAGAGGTTTATGATCTTAGTGATCATGGGGCTCATGGTACAGATGTACGATTTCACCAGAGCTGACGGAAGGGGGTCCAGGACACAGGTGGAGGGCTTCATCCTCCTAACGATGCCCTCAACCTCTCGCTGAGATATGTCCGTGAAACAGTGAAGAAGCTGGGTTGTCCCAGACTGTGGGTCAGCAGTTGGAACTGGAGGTGAAGAGGGGCTAGAGAGGATGGAGCGAATGGTGTCAACTTTGTTTGTGAAGAAGGCGGCGAAGTTGCAGCACTGCTTCTCAGTGGAGTCGGAGTGTAGAGGACTTTGGGGTTTGAGGAGGTGGTTGATGGTGGAGAAGAGTTGCTTGGAGTTTCCAGTACTGTTGTTGATGATGGAGGAGTAGTACTGGGACCGTGCATCTCTGAGGGACTGTGCGTAGGCCTTCTGGTGTTCACGGTAGGCTAACCGGTGAACAGTGAGTCCTGAAGCCTTGAGCCGCCGCTCAAGGACACGCCCAGCTGTCTTCATTCTCCGCAGCTCGCCGGTGTACCAAGGGGCTGAGCGCGAGAAGGTGACCATCCTGGTTTTGAGGGGGGCGTGCAGATCAAGGAGACTTTTAAGGGAGTGGTTGTAATATGCCACTGACTCATTTACTGATGAGAAGTTGGCGGAGGAAAGATGCTGGAGGTCCAGGGTCATGGTGTCCGGGTTGATGTTCCTCAGGTTCCTGAAGCGGATTTGGCGTCTGGGCTTGCTGAGTGGGGACTGGAAAAACAGCTCCATAGAGATGGTCTTGTGGTCAGACACCCCCAGGTCATACACTAGCAGATTGCTGATGGGGGCGGAGTTTGTGATGACCAGGTCGAGCGTGTGGCCCTTGGCGTGTGTGGGGACATCAACATGCTGTGTGAGATTGAGGCAGTCCAGAAGTAGCAGAAACTCAGTGGCAAAGTTGCAGGAGGGGGAGTCAACATGAATATTGATATCTCCAAGTATGATAATATTAGCAGAGGTTGTGCATAGCGTAGTGAGAAGGTCTTGTATCTCTGGGATGAAAGCTGAATTGGGTTTGGGTGGCCGGTAGATCAGAAGTATTGTCAGGGGGAAGGGGGGTTTACATTTAAATGCAAGGCATTCAAAGGAGGACAATACAGGCAGGGGCAGGAGTGACAGTTCCAATTCCTTTCGGTAGATAACAGCTAGGCCTCCACCACGACCAGTGCTGCGGGCTTTTTCCAAGTAGCTGTAGCCAGGAGGACAAGCTTCATTGAGGGTGGAGTAAACCTCTGGCTGATGCCAGGTTTCCGTGAGGCACATGAAGTCCATTTTCTCATCAATGATGTGGTCTTGAATGAAGGATGCTTTATTACTGAGGGATTGTGTATTCAGAAGTTCTATTTTGGCTTTATAAGATGTGGTGAGTCTCTGTAGGGGCCGGAGTAGGCTGTAATCCACTCCACGTTTTCCAGACTCCATCGTGTGTGACGGTCTCGCGATGCTCTCCGTGTATTCAAACAGCGGTCTCGCGATGTTTCTGGCGTGATTTGACCCCACCGTTACCGGGCTCTGATGACGCGTCAGATGTGCGACACGACGGCAGACAGAGAGGATGGATGGAATTTCTGCATCTCCGTGCTGGGAATATACAGTGTGTCTTCTTCTTTGGCTTCGGTGGATATAGCGATGCCGACGAAGAAGTCCAAGTTGTTTAATGACTGAGGTGCAGGTTGGAGCGTTGGAGTGGTTGAAACTCAGGAGTTGGGGAATGGAAAACCTCAGCATGTCAACAGGTTGGCCGCCGAAGAAGTTTGGTAGCGGTGCCTAGCAGCGAGGGCTAACAGCAAACGAGACAGCTGGAAAACTATCCCGTTAGTATAACTCACGTCCGGGAATGAAACAGAGGCTTGGGGGTCCGCCTGCTATCACACTAGTAGCGGGAGAGAGGCAAGCAGTCAGCCGGAGATAGACAGCGAATTTGGGCGATACAGCAGGTGAGTCCCGACAGCCGTCAGGTCCAAAACCGTCAGTAATCACGAGGTTTAAGATATAAAAACACTGGTTGAACAGACTATAAGTTTAGCCATGTGACTATAGCTTAAAAGCAGATAACGTAGCTTAAAAGCAGATAAAGTAGCTTAAAAGCAGATAAAAACTCTGAGGCGTAGGAGAAGCGGCGAACAAACAAGCGCCAGCGTCCTCTCCCGTCAACACAAATTAATATTAATAATATTTTAAAACGTTCTCTTCTGGACTCGAGAATAACGGCATATCAACAGTGCAAAACAGACAAACGAATTAACCTTTATTTAAACACTACATAATACTTTAGATTAAGGTCTTCTTGTAAATAAGAAAACAACTTTGGGGATATCTATCTACAGATAAATATTAAGCCTGAAAAAGTACTTAACGTCTAATATATTGCTTTCCTGCAATGTTAACTATGCTGAAGCACTTATTTTAACTGATATTATACATATGAATGATACTCTTATGTATGTAGATAGTATAAGAAATGTCCAGAATATGACAGTTTAATGGTGGAGGTATACACACATAACCTGTTGAGGAACCTGTGACCCAAGATTTTCATTAATTGCATAACTACACCGTAGTAGAACATCTTGAAATCTTGAAAGGGATGTGCAAAATAGCCATAATATACAGTCTTTAATTAACCATTAGTAGAGAATAACGAGTAATGAATATACTTTATTACTCATTTCCATTCATGTCAATTGCAGATAAATGTTTAGTCTTCTCAAGCACCAACTATCAAATATCTCTCCTGATTGTTGGCAGTTGACAATCACCTTCCCTGAATTGTACTCAGGTGTAACTAAAGTCTGATTTAAGGGTTGTTTATATTTCACAGAGTAGAATTACAAAGTAACAATGAGCTGTCATGTGGGTATATATTAATGCTGCGTATTATGGACACAAGCGATTTTCACCCATTTATGAATTATATGTTTTACATTTGATAACACCAATGTGTTTAATACTGGCAACTTCTAATTGTGGGGAAAACGAAAACGTTCAGTAGACACGTCCCGTAGAACATTTTGCGAAACACAATAGCCAGCATGTGTAGTTCGGGGGGGGGTGTTCGATTCCAGTTTTGGATAGTCTGGCGTGGTTTCGTTCCATTTCAAACAGCTGTTTCACGCTCGGCGTAACCTTGGCGCACTGCCCAATCCCAGAGCTTGAAGATTAATCACAGGGACAGTAGTCCTAAACGATATCTGGGGATTATGGGTAGTGTAGTGTCTTCGGCCATCCTAAACTCGAAAATGCGCGAAATGTCCCTTACAGGCCTACGTCTGTTTCCGGTTCTTTTTATTTTGAAATTCAGTTCCAGGAACGGCAAAAAAAAACAGAGATTATGGAAATAAACCAATAAATAAAAACAAGGATAATTGTGTGTTATTGGTGAGTAAATAACAGTTTGTTAATTTGAAAAGAATAACAAATTAGAAGGAAAAAAAGATTTAAAAAATACAGATTTCAGTATCCTGAGGCTCTGAGTCCCATTTATTTTCCTCACAGACGGCAACAAAAGTCCGAAATTATACGATTTAAAATAAAAGCAATAATTGTGGCTTGATATTGAGTAAGAACATGTTTTCATCATGGTTTTTATGAACCACACAGCTTCCGGTCTTCCACGGCCCGACCTGAGAAAAAGACGTGCTGCTGCAGGCACGAAACATACTACCAATAGAAATACATTGCTTTTAAAATCGTTCTGTGTGACACGAAAAAAAAAAAAAAAAGCTTTTTTTGCGATTGCGTTTGCATATGCGTTTTACCGTTATCGTCCTCGTGTGGCCGGGGCCTCAGATACACCAAATTGCCCACTCCAGCTTATGCCATTTTCCATACCATCTTTAAAAAGATGGTATTGCGTGCATACTGGCAGCCTCAGGATTAGTGCACATGTGTTGGCAGTGGGGAAACCTGCTGGCCCGTCCTCCGGGTGGAGGACATTTAGTTGTGGCTGGGTTGGAAACCCTATAGCAGGGATTTTCCGTAGGCCGGTGGCAAAGGCCAACACATCTCCGACATTCAGTATGCTTTCTCCATCTGTGGAGAAAGTTTGAGATCATTTTTAGGTCTACATAATGTTAAGAGCATTAAGGGTATTTGTTGTGTTTAAGAGATGAGTATGATAATATTGCAGATTTGACTAGACAGTATACCAGTGTTTCTGAAATGGGGGTACGCTTATGTCTAGGGAAACTGGAAATCAAGAAATGATGTGGAATTCCGGCACTTCTAGTGTTAACCAACATTACAACATAGGACTATATAACTATAGGTGTCCTTTATCTGTTTTTGCCTATTGAGTCTTTGCATAAGGAATGCAATTTGTGTTAATTTGGCAATGTCTTACCCTCCACCTGCAGCAGCCAGTCCAGCCAAAAGCCAATGCTCCTGGCCTCCATCCGCCTGCGGTTGGATACAAGCCCTGAAACCCTCCCAGTCTTAAAAAGTTCTACCATTTCGGAGTGGCTTCTGGTCCTGAAGAAACACACTCTTCAGGACTGTTGGGTGGGCCTTTAAAGGAGGGGTAGGTAAGTTTGAGAAACCGGCTCGAGATACACTTTTTGTTATATTCCATGGAATGCTCTTAATATCCTGATAGCAATGCATATTCTAAGTGCTTTGAAAAAAAATCCATAAAAAAAAAAATCATCTGTGGAAGCCGTAATACTGTAAAAACTACGACCAATTATCTCAGTCCTCCTGAGCCGCTGCCGGAGGACACGTTCACCATGGCAGAGTTTGCTTCAACATCACCTACAGGTCGCAAAAGAAGAACTGTAATGCAGCAAATTATGAAGAAAAAGAAAGTGGAAACTAGGAGAAGTCAAACCAGAGTCAATATCGGAGTTGCTTTTCAACGATGGCGACTACTTATGGAGCACACCGGGCCGGAGCTGACGCCATGCTCG
>CALSBZ010018874.1:0-12097 GCA_943591055.1 Gobionotothen gibberifrons
ATATTTGAATAATATTTTCCCCTTTAAGAAACAGCCTACATTACAGCTTTCCATAGGGTTTCATTTATCTTGTTTGCAGCTCATTCCATAAAACAGAAGCATCAGATTGCTTATAATAAGGGGAAATAGGATAGATGTATTTCAAGCCTGTTATACAAATAGGTAATTGGGCTTTTGTAAGATTTGTTAGAAAATGTTTTCAACTTTAATTGATGGAATATGTTTGAAAATCGGTCTTATTAACACGTGAATATGTGTGTAGTTTATTTTAACATATATATGTAAGAGGTAAAATATAAGACAAGCACAAGCTTCTGGTATGGGCCATATTCATTCATACTTTTAGTATTTGCTGCGGGCCAATTAAAAGTGGGCAACGGGCCGCATTTGGCCCCCGGGCCGTAGTTTGGACACCCCTGCTTTAAGCTAATGCTAAAAGGATCATTATTACTTCTGCATGCTAATGACTTAGAAGGTGTAATGTTTGCTTTTTCAGTTTAGCATGTAACCAATCTAGCATTTGCTAATTAGCACTTAACATGAAGTACGACTGAAGCTAATGGCAGCATGCCACAAGCTAATCAGTTGTGATCAGAAGCATGTTTACCGCATTTTCCGGTCTATAAGTCGCACCTGAGTATAAGTCGCTCTTCTCAAAAAACGTGTCGTTAAGAGAAAAAAAACATATGAGTTGCTTCGGTGTATAAGTCGCATTTATCCACTAAAGTCTTCATCCTCTGTGTCGCTGTTAAACATTTCCGCCAACTCCGGTGGAAGTGTTTAACAGCGACACAGAGGTGTCGATGAAATAGCATGTCCTGCTCCGGGCTGTCCTCAGACTCTCCATCAGAATCAGCTCTGATTAGACCTTTCTGAATCCCGACAGGATGATGTCGGTCGTCACTGAAGCCCATGCTGTGTCGATTCATCCCACAACATCCTGGAAAGTTACGTGACGCATCCTCCCAGTTCTTATTACATCCATGATCCTCCATGATTGCCGTGACTATTTTCTTCTTCTGTGGTACAGCAGTTTTCAGTTGTCACGATTGTATAAAGTGCCATCTATTGTCCGGAGTTTTAACGCAGTCAGACAACATTCAATATATAAGTCGCTTCAGAGTATAAATCGCAGCACCAGCCAGGTAAAAAGAACAGACTTATAGTCCGGAAAATACGGGACCTAAGCGAAAATCCTTGCGATGGATTGAGAAAAAATAAACTGTATTCTAAATGCAATTGTAAAGCAATGCTGGAATAATCAATCTGGGGTATTGTGCTGTGTTTTAATAGTTCAAATGAAGCTTCATATTAGAGCCTGAGAAGTTCTGTTTAACATTGAAACTTCTCTGACAGATTGACGCCCCGTCCACACAGCAGCGTTAAAAAAATCTTCCAACGCTTCTGAAAAAAAATTCCCCATTGACTTTGAATGGGGTGACGTCACTTTGCCTCGCTTCTCGCCGAACTGCATTCTGGGGAAGCAAAGCGAAGATTTCCAGGATTTTCAGGATTCAAAAGTTGAGCAATGTTCAACTTTTGAAGCTGAGGTGGAAGCGTCAGCCAATCAAATCCCGTTTAAGCAAATCTGACAGTTCAAGCGCTAGCCAATCAAACCGCGTACAAGCTGGGAGTGACATACCGCAGTTCATTTTCAATATTCCTAAAAACGGAGGAGACATTTTTTATTGCGGTTGCAAATCACCCGGTTCTTTATGACCAGTCCCTAGTAACTTACCGGATACAACCGGAGGAACCAGGCATGGAGGGAGGTGGCAGAGACAGTGGGTGAAACTGGTAGGTTTTCGCCTGTTTGGGGATTTTATATCCAGTTTACTTCGTTTTAACATTGCTATTGCTTTGTATGTCGGGGGCGGGAGATTCATGTGATTGGTTGTTGGTCTCGTTGCTCGCAAAAAAATCCCCAAGCTTCAGAAAACGCCCACCTCCAAGACTTTCAAGATTTTCAAGATTTGCTGTGTGGACGGGGCGTGAGGGCGAGAGATCTTATTAAAAAAAACTGTATTTTCGATATAGCTTGGCAGCACCACCTCTGTGCTCTGAGCTTTTAGCAGAGTGTGGGTCATATGTCACTGGTCAAACCCACAATGAGCATGTGAGCTGCAGTGAGAGCTGTGGGGGACAAACTTCATGCTGAGGATCTGCTCCTCCTCACCTCACTTTGTTCTGCCTGGAGTTACATAGCTCTCTGTCCATGGCATTTGCATGCAATCAGCCAAATACAATTTTGTTTATGTATTCTGTCAGAAACAGGGTAAAAGGGCATCGTAAACGAGCCAACATACAGCGCAGGCTGTCCTGCTGTTTATCCTGTAGCTGCAGCCATGGTGCTGTTTAATGATACATTTGGTTTCTACATATTTTATAAGAAGAGTTGCTTTATCAAATGTTTATTTCATATTTGCCGGTGTGGAATGTAAAATGTTCTCAAGGAATGTATTTAAAGAGGCCCTATTTTGCTTTTAGGGTTCTCCCTTTCCTGTAGTGTGTTATATAGGGGCATTTAAATGGTCTGCAAAGGCTAAAATCCTTGTGTTCCCTCCAGAGGGAGTTTCTCTCCCCCACACTCCCCCCTCCCCCACCTGAAACACCGTCCTTTGTTTACTTCTGTAACATATGGACATCATTATGTAACACTCGCACTTCTATTGGCTAGCGCTCCGACACATTGTACGTGATAGGCTAAGAAGTGGGACATCTTTAAGCGGTTGACCAATCACAACAGAGCCGGCAAGCTAACCAATCAGAGCACACTGGGCTCTGGTTTCAGACAGAGGGTGAAAAGAGGTGCTGCAGCACAGGCAGTATGAGACAAATAAAGAGCTTTTTGAACATTAAAGCATGGAGACATGTCCCAGTAGAGACACTACATACTGATATGAACCTGAACATTTGCATAAACGGGCCCCTTTAAGTACTGTTTAGACATATTTGTACTGTACTCTTGTATTCAATTGTTTTGCTTTATAACACTAATGTACTAAACTGTAAGTAAAGTTTTCAATTCAAGACTTTCACTTAAATGTTTAGACCATGGTATTACTACTTTTACTGAAGTAAAGAATTTTGAGTGCTTCTTCTACCTCTGCATATATTTGTTGATAAAATCCCTAACAGAGCGACATTTTTCGGGGACATCTATTCATAGCACCTCGTCTTGGACCCAGTTTCCACTAAAATAACAACAGCTCATCGCCTCTGCGCTGCGCTGCCTCATTTGAAAGAACCTCCCACCTGTTTATCTCTCTCTTCACACCTGTGCACTGGGCACCAAAATACAAAACAGATGGGTAAAGCCAATTAAAAAAAGTCAGAATTCCACCAAGCAGAAAAAGAGGACAAAGTGCTACATGCAGGCGTAGACAGGTCACTTGACATGGTAACACATGAGTTTATCTTAGATTACAGATACATTTGTTCAAAAAATATTTCACCAAAGCTGGTCAGTTCCAACAGTGCCTTCGATAATGAGCGTGCTAAATGCATGAGCAGTGCTGCGGGACCAAGAGACGATGACTGATGCTTTGGCAAAATAGTTTAAAAAGCTGTCATACCAATGAAACCAATTAATTAAAAAGTTGAACATTTCTTTAAAAAAAAATCTTTTTGAAAGCAAATATGATATGGTATACTTTATTGTCCCAATCAGGAAATATGTTCAGTACTCCGAAGATAAAAGTCATAAATACTACAAAGTACACAATAAAATACATTACCATATTAACAAATTACACCGTTTGCACATACGTACACATATACACAGACACACCTACTGACAATGGTGACCTATTGCACATCCTTTATGGCCAACGTTTACATCCATATAACATTACATTTGTTTGTTGAGAGTGTGGTTAGCACTTCAGTCTGAATCTCCTTGAAGATAGAGCTGGAGGTCCGGGTGAAGATTGCGGGAGAAATGAAACACCATTTTATCTTGCCCGCCTAATGATGGACTGATCAGAGATGTTTTGGAAGGATGGATGTTTTTTAACCCCCATATTTTTCATAGCAGTCTGTACCAGACAGGCAATCTTTGATTACCACTTTACTGTCAGGTTACCATAACAGGCTGGGATGCCATCTGATGATGCTCTCTAACACTGCATGATACAATAATAGCTATACATTTTGTATATCTGAGACAGAGAGTGATTTCTGTCCAATACCGCGTCAGTGACCCCTGACTGGCAGTGGAAACATGAAGACACAAAAAAGCATGGCTGCCCTGGGAGAATCGTGAATGTGAGAGGCGTCTGTGGGTCAGGAGGTAGACAATCGTCCACCAATCAGGTAGTCAGTGGTTCAATCCCTACGCTCTGCAGCCAACATGTCCATTTGTCCTTGGGCAGGACACCAAGCCCCATAGTGCTCTGAGCAGCTGCACCTTGTATGGCAGCATCCATGTGTGAATGCTGACTTGTATATGTTAAATAGTTTTGAGGTGTTGCACAGACTGGAAAATAACTTTATAAATGCCATCCATTTACCAATACAATTCACTTTCTCCCTCACTTAGGGATTTTCTTGGCTTTTTCCCCCAAAGTCGATATCCCTAATGTCCAGGATGGCAGTTCTTCTGTCAGCCCAATACGAATCTGCCTGCCACAGCTTGTGGGACTCACAATCACTATACAGTATCCCCTGAATGGGAAAGTATATAGTGCTTAGTAGCCTAACTGTTTTTATATTGTAAAAGGAAATTGTGAATACAGTTATACTAAAATCCACTGAATTTATCCCAACACACAATTAAGAATGTCCTATTTTCGTGTTATCTTTGAGCAGGGTTGACTCACTGTGGTTTCCTCCCCTGCTTGCCTGTGACGCTTTATAGAGCTAATCTATCTCTGGTTGCACTTGAAATATCAGAATAATTTGAGTGCTAGTTGGGCGGCACCACTCTCCATCACATGGGAGAACAACGACACAGCAAGTGCAGAGCGATTTCACTGCTGATCATGTGAAGGCAGCTTCAGGATACTTCACTGTTCCCCACAAATTCGGCCAGTGTTTCCCCCAGCACTGGGGGTCAAAGCCGGCTGGTTGCATGCTTGGTCTAACCTCTGTAACGACAGCAACAAGATGTTTGCTGAGCAGACAGGAAGTCAGAGGTGTCCGGGGTCAGACCCTGGACACTGAGTCTCTGTCACTACTGAAGGTCAATCTGCAAGCTGCAATATTTAACTCTGAAAAGGGGGGTTTGTGTAGGAGAGAAACTGCCTCTGGAGGGAACACAGGGATTTAGCTTTTGCAGACCATTTACATGCACAGAAACCTATAGAACACACTACAAGAAAGGGGAACCCCAAAAGTAGGATCCGTTCATCTGTTGACAATAAAGAAACACAACGTTAGAAAACACTTTCTAACGTTACAGACAGAAACTTAAATGAAAAGAGATACTGAACCATCACCATTGAGAGATGTTGGTCAGTCAGCCAAGTAATTTAAAAAGAAAAGCCTAATATTACTAAGCACAACATTCTGATGCCAATTTTTGGAAGTCTTAGCTCCCTCCAAGTCTCTAGTACAGGGGTGTCCAAACTACGGCCCGGGGGCCAAATGCGGCCCGCATTTTGAATCAGCCCTCAGCTAATAAAAAAAGTATAATGGAATATGGCCCACAAATGAAACTTGTGCTTGTCTTATATTGTTCTTAAATACATTCTTATATATAAATGTAAAAATATATTACACAGTATTCATGTGTTAATAAGACCACTTTTCAAATAAATTCAGTCAATTAAAGTTGGAAACATTTTCTAACATAATCTTAGTTGATAAGAAAAAAGCCCAATGACTTATTTACATAACAAGCTTGAAATAAACCCTTCCTATTTCACCTTATTATAATCAATCTGAGGCTTCTGTTTTAAGGGATGAGCTGCCAACATTCACAAGCATAATGTACCTACCTTTGATTGATTTAGCTAACTTATAACTGAACTTATGAGGCAATATACCTCTAGTGAGGGGCCCAGCCCTTCGTATATTTTTCTGTATGTGGCCCTCGGTGAAAAAAGTTTGGACACCACTGCTCTAGTATGTTAACTGATTCACTTTCAGGTGATATTGGCAGAAACAATGACTCATCAGTTACAGCCTAGGCCCCAAAAAAACAACCTGAAACCTGCTCATATGTATAAACTCTCACATCATTACCAATACAATCAGTGGTGTGTTGTTTTGTGAGAACTCAGTGTGTGTTCAGGAAGGATGAGTGACAGGGTGGGGTAATAAAGAGAAGCAGACAGGAAGAGGCGGCAGGAAAGGGAAATGGTAATGTTCAAGGTGACTGAGGCACAGAGGCACATGTTTCGGACTGATAAAAGAGTCCCACAGGATTTTTATTAAATAACAAAAATAATCATCACCATCAGTACATATAAATCAAACAACAAATGAGATGTTACGAGCAGATAGCTCATAGTGTTAATCTGAACATCAAACTTTTCGAAGGAATGCAGAAATCACCCAAAAGATAAGAATATATATTTGGTGCAAAATTAGCAGCAAAAGCTGAATTAAAGAGGCACTGCACTTCAATGTATTTGTCATACACATTGTTTGGATAGACCAAACGGTTAGACTGAAAATTAACAGTTATGTAAAGCCCTGACTAAGAGTCAGTCATCATTTGATGTCCTTTGTTACAGTATAAACTACAGCTACTTAAAAATATGCTACTTCTGCATTATCATTAACAGTATATCACGAAATGTGTCAGTAATCATAATCTTATCAAATAATTATCAAATAAATAATATTAACTTTATATACAAAGCTTGAACAGTGCTTAAGCATGGGGGAAACCTGTGCCTTTGATTAAATTAAATCAACAAATAAGTATAGATTAAATAAGGTTAAAGCAATCATGATGGTTCTGAGGTGGTGCGCAGGAGCCTATTGAATGGGGTGACTTCACCGCCTCACCGCCTTCAGAATAGAATCAACCCCTCCTAACTTTAGTTTTATGAGTCAGGCAAGACTGCATAAGAAAGGGGGTGGTGTAGCTATTTTGTTGAATGATTTATTTCAATGCAAGCAGACTATGTTTGGAGACTTTGCTTCTTTTGAATATGTGGCCCTTCAGCTGAAATGCCCCTCTCGAGCTCTGTTCATAAACATCTATAGACCACCCAAATACTGTGCAAGTTTTTTTGATTATTTTACAGAGTTGCTGTCTATAGTGTGTATTGACTTTGACCGTCTAGTCATTGTTGGCGATTTTAACATCCATGTTGACAACCCCCAGGACAGAGGGGCTAAAGAACTGTTTTGTGTTCTTGATAACTATGGACTGACTCAGCATGTCAAGTGGGGTCAAGGTAAGTTTGAGAAACCGGCTCGAGATACACTTTTTGTTATATTCCATGGAATGCTCTTAATATCCTGATAGCAATGAATATTCTAAGTGCTTTGAAAAAAAATCCATAAAAAAATGTCATCTGTGGAAGCCGTAATACTGTAAAAACTACGACCAATTATTTTAGCCGGGCCGGCTAAAATAACTGGTTGGCCGACCTGTCTGTCAGCCTTCAATCTCGTGCACACACACTCGTGCAGTCATTGCGCGTGCCATCATTGGGCGTGTTTCCCATCTCCGGGCAGTTTCACCATGGCAGAGTTTGCTTCAACATCGTCTACCGGTCGCAAAAGAAAAACTGTAATGGAGCAAATTATGAAGAAAAAGAAAGTGGAAACTAGGAGAAGTCAAACCAGAGTCAATATCGGAGTTGCTTTTCAACGATGGCGACTACTTATGGAGCACACCGAGCCGAAATCTGATGCCATGCTCGCTCTTTTTCTCTTGGACTGTTGTGAGCTTATACCCTACTGGGGATGAAGCCTTTGTACTGTCCATGTGGATCTGGGTACCGGTCGCGTATCTTCCAGACACAGCAACTGGGAATAATCACTCTGTGACCCTGTCCCAGGGCTCCATATTGCCACACAACAAATTGTCTGTATGCAGCATAGCTGAACTGTTTGTTGCTCTCCCCTGTGTGTCCCAATGTGTCACCGATAATAACAGAAACAAACGCTAGGTAGCATAGCATTTATATTTACTCATTTAGCAGATGCTGTCTAGCGTAGCTAGTTAATTAGGTACTGTACTTTGTTCGTCGACAAACATGATAGATGAATACGCTAAATATTTCAAATAAACATTCAAAACCAACTTGGGCTGTTTAGTATTGCTAACCTTTTTTTGCCTGATATGTAACGTTACCGCAGCCTGCTCTCGTCAGCTAGACGTAACATTTGTAATACATTTTCACAAAACAAACATGCTAGCTTCAACAGCGTTTGTTTCTGTTATTATCGGTGACACATTGGGACACACAGGGGAGAGCAACAAACAGTTC
Source organism: Gobionotothen gibberifrons (assembly GCA_943591055.1). Lineage (NCBI taxonomy): Eukaryota > Metazoa > Chordata > Actinopteri > Perciformes > Nototheniidae > Gobionotothen > Gobionotothen gibberifrons. Next base: position 8,394 of record CALSBZ010018874.1, read on the forward strand.
AGCTATGCTGCATACAGACAATTTGTTGTGTCTCGGGACCCCCTCGAAAACGAGATGGCGCATCTCAAGGGGCTTATCCCAATAAATAAATGTCTATAAAAAATATAAGCACTGACAATAACTTTGTTATACATTTGTTTTACATTCATTATCATGATCTTGGGTGTTGTTTTCTTACATCTGATTGTTGCTCAAGTCTTCACTGAGGTCATGTGCGCGTTCATGTGTGTTGGAGGAGGTGCTCTGTAGGAAGTCTGAAGGAAGGGGCGGATTCTTTTCGGTTGTGTACTTTGGAATTTGTGTGCACTCGAGCCGGTTTCTCAAACTTACCTACCCCTCCTTTAACCTTGCCTGAAAATTACAATTAAAAATGTTAATGCGGGATTTGATATGTTTTACGAGACATAAGGGCAAGAATTCAGAGGGAAAGGAGCCGTTTTGAGCTCTGCTACTAAAAACTGCTTTTTTTTAACCTCTTAAGCCCCACGGACCCGAGCCCGGGCCCTAAATCGCGTCATTTGCAGGAAACAACGTCTAAAGAACCTTAATATTTAATAAACTATGAATATTTGATATCCATATAACAGGGAAAAACTCATTTAACTGATATTTTTCATTTTGTTCCCCAGAAAAAACACACAATGCTAACACTGACCCTCTGAATTAGCCCAGAGCGAAAAATGCTAACCTATTACCGCACCGAAAATCACTCCTAGCTCCCTTATTACTTATCCTAGGTGCACATCCAACACATCGTTTACGACCGTAAGGAGACACAGAATCTAACGGTGCCAGCCTCAACACTGAAAGATACAAACTCGCGACAGGGGAAGCAAACACAGACATCACAACATGTGGCGCTAGGTAGCCAAAAACGCTAACATAGCTTACCTTGAAAACTGGTCTTCAATGGCATTAAAACGATAAAAACGATAGTGTAGTTAATCCATAGGTTAATATCCAATGTGAGTGTTTCCCCTTTGAAATGTTCTGATAATCCAAAAGCAATACAACTGTTAGAGCAGGGGAATCTCCCTGCTCTAATGCTTGTTTACAAACGCGAAGACGCCATCTTTCTTTTTTAACATGAGTGTGTGCGGGACAATTTCCCTTCGATTCTATTGGCTCTAACGGTCAGAAAGAGATGTCACATGTCAAAATCGAGCAAGGCGGGCCAGATATATGGAAAATCCACCCAAATGGCCCAAAAAGAGGTTTATTTTGCTAAATCTGTCTAAAAAGGTCAAATATCACTTGTTTTGCATCAATCTTGATACAGGGTACTTATTATATGTTGTACTTTGGATTCCTAAAGCTTTTAGTCTACTAACCCATCATCCAAGGTTAGTTTTCACTACAAGTACAAAATATTTTTCGGACACTATAATTTACAGTTTTTTACCATGTTCAATCTGAATTTTCTTTAAAATAAAAAAACATCTATATTGATTCTGACTTCTCTACATCCAACCCACAGGTTTATCATTACTTTGAGAAAAATGATTATTAATTTAACCCTTTTAGAAGGGAAGATATGGTCATTTGTTCTGGGAATGTCATTTTCAAGCCTGAAACATGAAAAACAGGCTTGGGGCTTAACAGGTGAAACGTCATACGTCATACGTCAAACGCGTCATATCACGTCACATGGGGGAGTAACTTTCTCGGACTCCTTCTCTGCCCAATCCGCGGTAGTAGTTTGTAGTTGGTTTGAGCGGTTGTGATTTAGTGAGCTGGTATTTTTTCGGTAATTTTACATTGCATTTCACCATTTGTAATCAGGACATCGAGTCCACAGTTTCCCTAACAGGAAAAGGACCGGAGCTAGCTTTCGTTCCTGGGTGCGTTGTGCGAGGTGCATCCACCTCCCTGCAGCACACTCTCCACAGCTGAAGCCTATCAAGAAAAACATTTATCAGGAAACCGTATTACATCTCTCTCTCCCCCCTTCGCTGCTCTCTCTCTCTCCCCTCCGGTACACGGCACCGTGAGACGTAGTGTGGAGTTGCATTAGTTAACGCTGTGGTGGCTGTACTCCTCCAGCCGTCTCCTTTGTGTTTGTTTGTTTCCCCCTGTCTGTGTTGTTTGTGTGGGCGTGGTGGCTGTCACTCCTGGCTCCCGGCTCAACCTCCACTCACCTGCTGCAATCAGCTGTGCACCCTCCCCGACTACACACCTGCTTTCCATCAAGCCATTTACAACGGCATATCAACGGAGGCTCCACAACCTTTCTCCGCCAGATCGTTGTAAAACCACAGTGGTATAACTTCAAGGCTACTTAGCATTATAGCTATTTTCTCATACCTGGATGTTTTAGCGACGCGAGATACGGCTGATACTTGCGCTGTCACAGTTCTGCTTTCTTTCTAACCTATTTTCTGCATTCACTTTCCTGAGTCACCTGGTAGCCACACCCTGTATCTCTCTCACTCTGTTACACTCATCAGGCCATTTAGTATTTAGGCTCACTTCACTTTCTACTCAGTGCCAGATCGTACTTTGCATTATGCCAGTCTTTCCCGTATTACCTCCAGATTGCTCTCCCGGTTTCGACCCTGCCTGTCCCAGACCATCCTGTCTCGTCTGTTTCCTGACCCTGCCTGTACTCGGATTATTCTGCCTTGCCTGCTCCCTGACCGGTTGGTATCTGCGACTCCCGTCTTGCCTTCTATCTGCCGTGTTGTCTACTACCAGTCTTTTGCTTACAATAAAGCTGGTTACCGACTATCCCTGGTTTCCCGTGTGTTGCACTTTGGTCTTCAGTTTGATTGTGACAGAACGATCTGGCCAGAAATGGACCAAGCACACACCGGGTCTCCTAGAGACCGCTTTGAGAGGGTTGGGGAGTTCCTCCAAGGACAGGAGGTCGCGATAGCTACCTTAGCTACCGTGACCCACCAGACAGCCTCAACCCAGGGAGAGGCGCTGGCTATTCTTACCTCCCAGATGCAGCAGATGGCCGCCTCCGTACAACAGCTAGCCGCTAGCATGGCTGCTCGTGTTCCTCCGCCCGCAGCTCCGAGGTTCGCTCCAGCTCCTGGTCCGATTGGATACGCTCCGGAGCCTCGTGTGGGAACGCCGGAGCGTTACGCTGGTGAGCCGGAGGGATGCAGTCCTTTTCTCACGGACTGTTCCATGTTGTTTTCACTGCAGCCACGCACCTTCGCCTCCGAGGCTGCTCGGGTGGCGTTCACCGTTAATCGTCTGACGGGGAAGGCGCGTTTGTGGGGAACTGCAGAGTGGGAGCAGCAGACTCCAGCCTGCGCTTCTTTTGCTGCATTTTCCGCGGAGATGCGGAGGGTGTTCGGTTCCATTCGCCTGGGTCCCGACGCTGCCGGAGGTCTGCTGAGCCTGAGCCAGGATTCCGGCGCGGTGGTGGATTGCGCTATTGACTTTCGCACCAGCGGCCGCCGTAGCAGCTGGAACGAGCCGGCGCAGTGTGGTGCATTTCTGAGAGGATTAGCGGATTATATGAGTCCTGTCCCATTGGAGGTCCCGCCGACTATTCTTCTGCCGGGGGTCCTGCCCACCCTGTGTCCTGTGCCGTTGGGGGTCCCGCCGATTATTCTTCTGCCGGGGGTCCTATCAACCCTGTGTCCTGTCCCGTTGGGGGTCCCGCCGACTATTCTTCTGCCGGGGGTCCTGTCAACCCTGTGTCCTGTCCCGTTGGGGGTCCCGCCGACTGTTCTCCTGCCGGGGGTCCT
>CALSBZ010019026.1:0-13341 GCA_943591055.1 Gobionotothen gibberifrons
GGGGGGGGGGGGGGGGGGGGGGGGATAAGGTGCAGCGGTGGAAAGGCGTAAAGCAGCTTCCTTGGCCATGGCTCGTGTGCAAATGCGTCCACCCCCAAGGGCGGATTGTCCCACCGGGCCAGGGAGAACCACAGGGCACAGTGGCTGTTGCGCCGATTGGCGAACAGGTCCACCTCTGCTCTCCCAAACTGAGTCCAGACCTGCTTCACCACCTCCTGGTGAAGCCTCCACTCGTCTGGCAGGGGTCCGCCTCTTGACATGAGGTCGGCCCCCCCGTTCTCCCGTCCCGGGATGTGCAGGGCCCTTAGAGACAACACAGTCTGTGACCCACAACCACAGGTTCTCTGCTGCGGTCAACAAGGCTATTGAGCGGACTCCGCTTTGCCTGTTGATGTACGCCACTGTGGTGCGGTTGTCGCTCCTCACTAGCACATGTTTGCCCTGTATTAAGGGTTTGAAGTGCTGTAGGACCAGAATCACTGATTGCAGCTCCAGGAGGTTGCTGTGCCGAGCCTCTGTCAGAGGCCAGCAACCACCTACAGCTCTCTAGGCACGTCCCCCCCCATCCTGTCACTGAAGCGTCTGTGAAGACTGTGATATAGGAGGTCACTTGCCCCAGTGGAGCTCCCCTCCGCAGATTCTCTGGGGACCCCCAGAATCGGAGGTTACTCTCTACTGAGGGGGGGGTGGTCACCAGACGTCGTTTGTGTCTTGAGATCTAAACGAAGGCCGGTAAACCACCTCTGCATGCGACGTGCATGCAGGAGTCTGAGTGGCACTACGGCGTGAGCAGCCGTCATGAGACCCAAAGTCTGCATGATGATCAAAGCTGTCACCGTGGCCCCCTGACGCAGCCTGCAGACTGCCCGCAGCAGGGATGCCTGTCTGCTTTCTGTCAGGATGGCACATAGTCTGCCTGCATCGAGCATCACCCCCAGATATTCTACCTGCTGGTGAGGTATGGGGGAGCTCTTCTTCCAATTGACCGCCACTCTTTTTCAACCCAACTTGGTTAGGTGTAGGATCAATTGGGCTGTGTGAAACATTGCCCATTCCCTGGACCTGGCCATGACTATGAGGTCGTCCAGATAAAATAACACCCTCATGCCATGGTCCCGCAGCGGTTGCAGTGCCGTAGCTGCACGTGCGTGGGGATAGGGAGTAGCCAAACGTCAGTCTGTTGTACTCATAGGCTACCCCCTGGAAGGCAAAACGCAAATACTTTCTGTGTTTTGGAGCAATTTCGCCATGAAAGTAAGCGTTCTTCAGGTCGATGGTTGTGAACCAATCGCCTGGCTGCACCAGTCCCAGTAACTGTTTCATAGTTAACATATGGAACTTCTTGCATGCAATGTGCTGATGCAGGCATTGAAGATCCAGAATGGGCCTGAATTCTCCTGTCTTCTTGGGAGCCAAGAAGTACAGGGAATAGTGCCCCTTCTCTCTGACTTGAGAGTGCACATGCCGAGAGGAAACCTATCTCCTCCTGGGATGACAGATTTGCCTCTCTCATGCCTCTGAACGGAGGAGGGATGCTGCAAAACTGGAGTGAATAACCCAGTCTCAGTGTCCTGTCCGTCCGCTCTGTTAGCCGCAGCTATGAAGCTGTGGTACTCTCTGGTGGCCCACTCCGCCGTCAAACCCCTATAAAAGGAAGTTTGACCCATGGGGGGCTGACACAGAAAGGGCAGATTTTTCACTGAGGACCCTGAACACACCACGGCACGCTCCCGTGAGAGTGTGCGCTCCGCCATAATGCTGTTTTCTCTTAGAGAGAAAGAGGCATCAATCTGAGCTTCTTCTGTCCATGAACGCACCGCGGCCCGCTCTCGGGGGGGGGGGGGCGCGCGTCGTCATAATGCCGTCTCTTTGAAAAGGGCATTATGGGGAATGTGGAGAGAGATGACTCTTACTCTGGGATAAATGCAATCGTTTTTATTGAATGCATTTTACACACACATATCACTCTAGAACTAGAGTTACACTACGTAACCCACTGTTTTTCTGCGGAGGACCCTGAACGCACCGCGGCCACTCTCACGGGGGGCCGCGCCTCATAATGGGTGTCCAATTAACATCGTATGAAAAACGGCCTTGCCGATCTCAACGAGACATTATGGGGAAAATGTAGAATGTGGAGAGAGATGACTCTTACTCTGGGATAAATGCCATCGTTTTTACTAAATGCATTTTTCACACACACATCACTCTAGAACTAGGGTTACAATACGTAACCCACCGTTCATGCAACAGGGCCTCTTTTTGACTTTCTGTTGAAAGGAAACCTCCTCCCAGGATGATAGATTTGACTCTCTATTGCCCCTGAATGGAGGAGGGACGCTGCAAAGCTGGAGTGAGTAACCCAGTCTCAGTGTCCTGCCCCTCTACTCTGTCAGTACACAGCTTTTGTGGGGCTTCCCTTCCCCACAAAACTGTGTTCAGGGGACATGCCAGCAGCTTTGGAGCCACAGCTAAGAAGCTGTAGTATTCTCTGGTGGCCTACTCCGCTGCCAAACCTTCCATAAGAAGGGAGTTTTGGCATGGGGGCTGACACAGAAAAGGGCCGATTTTCTACTGAGGTCCTTGAACGCACCGCGGCACGCTCCCGTGGGGCCGCGGCTCTGTCCTAATGCCATCTCTTTGAAACGGACATTATGGTGAAAAGTGGAAATGTGGAGAGAGATGACTCTTACTCTGGGATAAATGCAATCGTTTTCACTGAATGCATTTCTCACACACACATCACTCTCTCTTGAACCCGCACAGTGTTTTGACAGCACTTCCGTTTATTCCACTCACGTGCACGCGCCCAGCTGCTGGCTCCTATACTGGAGCTTACAGAGGGGGCGGGGAGTGTGGGACAGTGTTATTTCCTCTGGGGATGAGCAAGAAGCAGCCACGCCGCGACTACTCCTCACCCACGTGACCAAGGAGATCCAAAGAGCCCTTCCGTAAACACGGGGGCTCCCGGCCCGGGAGATCAACACGGTCCTTTTGGAAAGTGCCATGTGGCGTGACCCCTCACCGGGATATCACACGGCAGACAACGGCGGCGGCCACGATCAAGCTACAAACAAATCGCTCTGATCTGGTGAGGTGGGGGCATCTCCAGCAATGAGCAAGACGCCCAGCACACCCGTGTTTATTTGCAGTCGCCTTGTCATGCGGAAGCGTGGCAGAGCTGTTTTCAGCTCCCTACCCAGCCTGCTGCCCGCTGGGAGCAGCTGCGCTCCGCCGCCATGGTCATCACCTAGGGCACCTCCATGGACCGGACCCGGCAGTGCCCGACAACGGCAAACGGAGCCATCCGCCCCGCTGGAATGGCGAACGTGAATGGCGAACGTGAATGGCACCGCCTCGGCCATATCCTGGTCCCCCCAACACTCTAAGCAGAGGTGGTGGAGATCGGCGCCCGCGATCAAACCAGGGCAGGTGGGGCATGGCCGGGCTTCCAGTAATGGTGAGTCCATTTTCCGTTTCTTCTCATCTTCTAATCGTCGTTCGTTTAATAAAACTCTTCGGTTGTCAGCTCGTCTGAAGAGAAAAAAGGATAGTGGGCGGCGGGTGTAGCCGCCTTTATATACTGTGGCCTGCGCGCGCATTCAGGTAGGCTCGCCCCGATTGGCCGGCTACGTTTACGTAAACTCAGTAGGTGAAAGCACGCACAGCATGATAGAGAGTAGTACCCATAGAGTCCAGTAGAGGGCGGAGCCTGTGTGAGATATAACCTGACTGATGTTTTGACAGGATATCATTTTTACATAAAAACTCCTTCACTTGTTCACTCACTAGGCATTCAAGAACCTTAGCCAGAACTGACCATTTGGAGATTGGCCTATAGTTATTTAAAATAGTTGCCTCCCCTCCTTTTAGCAAAGGCAAGACATAAGCTGACATCCATACTTTTGGAATTGCATTTGTGCTGAGGGAGAGGTTAAAAAGAGAAGTAAGAGGTGGAGCAATAAAATCTGCAGCTATCTTTAAAAAGAAAGGTTCTACGTTGTCCGGGCCAGCCGGTTTCTTAGGATCTAACTTGGTTAAAGCTTCATGAACAACATTAACAGTAAAAGGAGTAAAACTGAAAGGGTTTTCCAGACCACATTGTTCAGAGTCACGGATCGGGGTGTTCACAGCAGCAGAGTTACCCCCTGATCCCACCGGGCGCTTCTACGCCACGCCACGCTACGTTCCGTCTGCTGGGTTTTTAGCGTTCGCGGCCACTCTAGTCAATGGGTGCTATTCCACCAGACCCGCTGCGCCACGCTACTCCGCGACTCGAAGCGTCCCAGAAGCTCCTCGCCGCAAGGAATTTCTAAAATATAGGATGAATCCTATTTTTGACGCGGCGCAGCCGTAAGGTAATGTCGGGCAGGCAGGAAGTGGAACGTTCAGACCATATATAGCATATATACACACACACTTTTGCAGCCCCTATCCCTCCGTAGTCTTTCAAGTAGGAGGAGAAATGCCAGCGTTCTCCTCCGGTTTACAGGCACTGTGTAAATTATATATATAGAATAATTATGATGATGAATGCATTGTTTTACCACTAAAATACAGCAACATATCTTTGATTCATGTCGTTTATAACTGGGATATTACAATTATTCTTAACTTTGTCTGTAGTCTACAACACAACAAAATAGGAAATAACAACAATAAACACGATTTAAACAGACACAAACATAAACCATGTAACTACGTAGCCTACTTGTAGAAGTAAATATGTCCAGTAAATATTCCAAAATCAACAACAACTGCGAGGCTGCACATATGACGCTCCGCTTCCACAACGTTTTGAAACGCGCCTGGTGGGTTACGACGCAGGAGGAGGTCGCAGCACGGCGTAGCCACAACGTAACGTAACGCAGACGCTCGCAGTGGGATCAGGGGGTAAGACACAGAATCAAACATAGAACCGCAGGACACAACATGCTCATTAAAGCAATTTAGCATAGTAGCCCTGTCCGATATAGAGCCAGATGCTGTGGTAAGGCACGGCGGTAGCTCATTTCGGATCTCACCGGTGGAAATCGATTTTATGGCTTTCCAAAATTTCCTAGGATTATTTAGGTTTTCAGTGGTTACTGACAAATAGTACTTTGACTTAGCACTTTTGACATTTGAAGTGAAGCTATTCCTTAGCTGCCTAAAACGCAGCCATTCTACCTCTGAGCCTGATTTCCTAGCCTTTGCCCAGGCCTTGTTTCTCTCATGGAGGAGACTAGACAGTTCAGCAGAAAACCAGGGATTGTCTCGTCCCTTTACTCTAAATTTACGCAGGGGTGCATGTCTGTCAATGATCTCCATAAAACCAAGATAAAAATAAGACCATGCATTTTCTACATCAGCACACAAATCGATTTTTCCCCAATCAAAATCAAACAGATCATGAACAAAACCCTGCTCCACAAAATGTTTTATGTCTCTCTTAATGATAATACGAGGTTTAACCTTTTGGACCTTAGTGTCCCTAATTGTGGCTACAACACAGTGATCACTCAGATCATTTGCAAATACTCCCACAGATGATTATTTATGGGGAACATTAGTTAAAATGAGATCAATTAAGGAAGATTTATTTGGGGACTTAATGTTAGGGGTGCAGAGGTGAGAGGGAGCTGTCCAGAATGACACCAATATGTTGTGTTTGAGTTCTTAATAAGCCATTAAAACAGTAAAATAAGTGTCTCCTGTTCACCAAAACATACCCATCTTGTATGGAAAAATAAAGTATTCCAAAAGTATTCTAAAAGTAATCTGAATACGTTTTTTAAGACACGTAACTGTAACCTCATTCTGATTACTTTCAGAGCCATGTATTCAGTATACAGAAACTGATTACATTTACAAAGTAACCCTCCCAACCCTGCCTAGAAGTGATCCTTCGTTAGTGTGAAGAGTCTGCTAAGCTTTATGCGGTCGCCCCCCCCCTCAACATTCTGGGCTATATAAAAATCGCTGGCCGGCGATAGTGTCTATTGGATACATTTTGGCCCTTGGACAAATGTAGTTGGTGATCCCTGCTATACAGAGATGCTTTATGAGAAACCAATGTGATTTGGGAAAATTGCACAATATAAATCTATTTTAGTATACCTCAACAATGGAATTATGATCAGTAGAAATGGCCATGAAATGGGACCTTTAAATGAAATGCTAAACCTGGAGAAACAAATACAGGAACGAAGATAACGCATTGAAAACTATAAGAAAAAGAGACGGATGAATTCATTTCAACAAACATGTGGAAACTAAATCACACAGGTCTGAAGGGATTAATTTGGAGTGCAGTCCAGTGACAGGTGATGGACTGTGAACACGCCAGAAATAAAGGGCGTCGTTGAGAAGCTGGAGTGAACGAGGACATCCCTGTGTCGCTCTCTCTCTTTCGCCCCCTGTCTGCACCGGTTAAAATGGAAGATCCCTTAATCATTTATTGATGAGAGGTACGGGTCCGTATAGGTCGGCCTGTTGGTGACCTATGAACTACAACATTAAAATGCTCCTACATGTATTCATTAGACATAAAAACAGAATCATATATTCTATAATAAAACAATACTATGAAAGGAGCTATTATGCATAATGATTACTGAAACTGAAAGTACAATTCAGTTCATTCAATGGAGTATTTTTAGACCATGTGTTCCTGCGTTGGGGAGGAGAGTAGAGCTGTGTTGTGTTTGGAGGAGGGACTTCATCATTTAAAGAAGTAACTAGTGTCCTGTAAAGAAAGACAGTCAGTTGTAAACCATCAGAGTCTCAGCATGAAAGTCTGTCACACTTTGATCTGCTTCTTCCTCCTCTTCTGTGAGTACTTCTCTTTATTTTCATCTCAGTAATTTAAATGTTTCCTTTAAAGTGTTTCTTGAGTTAATGCAAGGCTCCAGCAGTAAGAGTTATTCAAATATTTCAAAGTTAGGCTTTTTAATAGCTTCAAAAGTATGTTTCACTTCCTCAAACAAACTGTACATCGTTATTCAACTTAGTTATTATTTGCTTACTGAACGAGTAAAACTAGAAGTCATAACGATTAAGTATTTTGTAAAATAATGTACTGATTTTACTGCTAATGATTATTTTCATAATCATTTAATCTCCAAATTGTTTTCTTGGTTCCTTTATTAATCCTTTGATTTGTATTCTTACTATATATATAAATGCCGCTAATGTTAATTTGATCTGTGTTCATGTGAAACAGGAAGTGTTGTTTTCAGACTGCAGCATCCTACAGGAAGTACTGACCACTACTAATGATGGTTCATCTTTTGTTCAGCTCTGCAGGATGGAAGCACCGGTCTCGTCGGTGCCCAACTCACTGTCTATTCAGTAACTGAAGGACAAGATCTCAGAGTTGAATGCTTCTTTACTTCTTATAAAAAAAACAGTTTTTTTTGTAAGGAAACATGTAAACAAGAAGATATTCTCATTGAAACAAATGATACCAAAGATTATCAGAGTGGCAGATACAGGATTGATCATAAACAGAAAGGTTTTCTTGTGACCATCACTCAGCTGACCAAGTCTGACTCAGGAAGGTACAGGTGTGGTTCGGCTGCATCTCTTTCACGGACTATATACAAGGAAATTGAAATCATCGTTGTTGTTGGTGAGTTTCTACTAAAAACTGAATGTTCTTCCTTGTCTAAATAGTTTTACCTTTTCACCTACTTTTTTTTTCAATTTCAATGCTTTAATGTCATGTACACATTAGCTACAGTACAGTGTAGATAAAGCAAAGAAAAACTTAAGTGCAACATGAATATTTACCTAATCTTAATCCTACATGTCTTCTGAAAGTAACGGATAAACCAAAACTGACACACGTACACAAGTGTATTTTAATATTATTGTAAAGAACACACTTTGTTGTTTCAAGTGATATTTTAGTGATGAAGAATTATATACCAGCGGCAGGAGCATATTGGTCTGTTGTGTGTTTTCCATTGCTGAATGTAATACAGTCAGCTCTCTGTTCTGTTGAAAAGTAAGACAATAAGTAATAGATTGAGATCAATAGACAATATTAAAACAACTGAACTGATGGTTTGTGGCTGCGGTCGAGGCTTTAAGGGAATACATTAACCCCCGAATTACAATTTATAGATGAATTAATTACTCATCCTGTGTTACCTTGAATTTGTGAAGAAGACTTTTTGTAGCATGACTCCACGGTGAACAAAGAATCCCAAAATGGAGACAAGTCTTAATAAATGTTAAATTAACTGGGGCTTTGTTTTATAACAGCAAAAATATATTAAAACATCTGTTTATTAACTCTAACACAACTAATGCTGTATAGTCCAAATGTCATTCACTGTATGCTCAGTACTTCCCTAAAACATGCATTCTGCTTAAACCTCACCATTTAAAACACTTCTGCATAAAGAGACAAGCTCCTCTTTTTTACATTACATTACATTACATTGCATTTAGCTGACGCTTTTATCCAAAGCGACGTACATTCGACCAGGAAGATGCAACCTTGAAGAAAACAGAATCATATAAGTACATCAGGTTTCATATAGCCACAACATTTCAAGTGCTACTCAACTGGCTTATAGATAAGCCAGTCCTTTATTAGTATGTAAGTGCTCTGTTAGTAATTCTTTGTTAGTAGTTCTATCGCTCGAAATGGAGTCGAAAGAGATGAGTTTTCAGTCTGCGCCGGAAGATGTGTAAGCTTTCTGCTGTCCTGAGTTCAATGGGCAGCTCATTCCACCATTTGGGGGCCAGGATAGCAAACCCACGTGTTTTTGCTGATGGGAACTTTGGTCCCCCTCGCAGCGCGGGTGCAGCGAGCCGTTTGGCCGATGCAGAGCGAAGTGCACGTGCTGGGGTGTACGGTTTAACCATGTTCTGGATGTAGGAAGGGCCAGATCCATTCGCAGCATGGTACGCAAGTACCAGTGTCTTGAAGTGGATTCTAGCAGTTACTGGAAGCCAGTGAAGGGAGCGGAGGAGCGGTGTGGTGTGGGAACATTTCGGAAGGTTGAAGACCAGCCGAGCCGCTGCATTCTGGATGAGCTGCAGAGGTCGGATGGCACATGCAGGTAGACCAGCCAGGAGGGAGTTGCAGTAGTCTAGGCGTGAGATGACGAGTGCCTGGACCAGAACCTGCGTGGCTTTCTGGGTCAGCTGGGGACGTATCCTCCTGATGTTGTAAAGAGTGTATCTGCAGCAGCGGGTTGTAGCAGCGATGTTTGCAGTGAAGGACAGTTTGTTATCTAGGATCACACCCAGATTCCTTGCAGTCTGAGTCGGGGAAACAACAGAGGGGCCGATGTTGATTGTTAGGTCAAGAGTGGGACAATCTTTTCCCGGAAGGAAAAGCAGTTCAGTCTTGTCAAGGTTGAGCTTGAGGTGGTGAGCAGACATCCACTGAGAGATGTCAGCTAGACAAGCGGAGATGCGTGCGACGACCTGGGTCTCTGAGCGGGGAAAGGACAGAATTAATTGGGTGTCGTCAGCGTAGCAGTGGTATGAAAAACCATGCGGGCTAATGACAGATCCGAGCGAGTTTGTGTACAGAGAAAAGAGGAGGGGACCGAGAACAGAGCCCTGAGGGACCCCTGTGGTTAACTGACAAGGGTCGGACTCGGACCCTCTCCAAGTTACCCTGTAGGTGCGGTCTTTGAGGTATGAGGTGAGGAGGGAAAGGGCAGTGCCTGAAACTCCAAGTTATTGGAGAGTGTGAAGGAGGATCTGATGGTTCACCGTGTCGAATGCAGCAGACAGGTCCAGAAGGATGATGACAGAGGAGAGGGATGCTGCTTTAGCAGCGTGCAGTTCCTCAGAGACAGCTAGGAGAGCAGTTTCTGTGGAGTGACCTGCCTTGAAACCAGACTGGTGCGGATCCAGAAGGTTGTTCTGATGGAGATAACAGGAGAGTTGTTTAAAGACAGCGCGTTCAAGTGATTTAGACAGGAACGGGAGGAGAGAGACAGGCCTGTAGTTTATAACATCAGACGGGTTGAGAGTGGGTTTCTTTTCTCAAGAACAGTTAATGCAGAAGTGTTTAGATAATCAATGTTTTACTAAGTTATGAGCATATGAACTCAAGGTAACTCAGGGTAAATAATAATATAAAAACTTTCAAGGGGAAAAGACATCCTTTCAAAATAAATGTCATTCTTTGCAACAGATCATCTCTAAAGTTTAAACATATTTAATTATCAGTTTACCTTAATGAGACACTAGTTATAACTCAAAATTACAAAGCCAACGATTTGATTAAAGCATTCAAATCTAATATTAATCCAAAATATATTTATATCAAATCCTATTTTGAGCACAGCGAAAGATAATGATTAGCTAAACCCCCTAGGAAAATATTTTGTTAAAAATCTGTTTCATCAAATCGTCACACCTCATCCCTCAGTGACTGGATCAAAAAACACAAAATTATATAATGAAACTACGATTTGTAAACTACAACTATTGATTGTTGTTTTTTTCAACAGCAAAACTTGATGGTGATCCTTCTGCAGAAAAAACAATCGATGCTAGAACTGGAGAAAATATTGTAGTTGAATGCTCCTTTAGTCACATTGATACCAACATGTTCTTATGCAAGGAAGAATGTGAAGGAGACATTCTTGTTGAAACGACTAGTGACACATATACTAAAAAAGGCAGACACAGCATCAGACATGTTAAAGGAGGATTTGTGTTTGTGAGCATCGAACAGCTGACCCAGTCTGACTCAGGATGGTACAGGTGTGGTCTGGGCAGAACTGACCCTAAAGATCCATACCAGAGGTTTAGGCTCATCGTCACTGATGGTGAGTTTCTGCTTGATAATGAAAATGTGTGTTCATGTCTCTGAAGACAGTTTTCACTGACAGCTGCTGATGTTTTAAACTCTCAATTGAAAAGAGTTCAGCTGACACTCACAGACACTCAGGAGGATCTCATTTCTCTCATCAGGACTTCTTTGTGTCTGCTTGTTTTTGTTCACAGCTCTGACCAATTCTACTCCTTCATCATCCGTCCCATCAGCATCCTCAACAACAACAACCTCCCCAAAAACCATCAAGCACCCTGAATCAACTACAGGTACATCCACACACTCTGTTTACTAGAAGTTTCAATAACTTTTGAACATTAAAGAGAATGAGAATGATATATTCCATCATATTGTTCTATGCCTTTTCTACAATCACAACCTGTACATTTCAATTACCATCTAAAAAACACATTACAAAGTAGATTTTAAAATGCTGCACCTTTTAAATCAATACTACATCTATTCTATTTCGACAGTATATGTCAAATACTGTTGACCTGTTGTCTTCCCCTAAAGATAACCTGTCCCCCCCTCTAAAAAACAAAATTAATTGTGGGTACTCTAAGTGTTAGATGAATATGTAACTCTTCAAACACCGACAGATGTGGTCCTGTATGTGTCTCTGACTCTGGTCGTCCTGGTCATCGTGTCATCACTGTCTGTGCTGGTATTCTGCAGGAAGAGGATTTGTAAAGACAAAAGTGAGGAACCAGGTAACACACTCACATACCAACAAAACATTTCTCACTGATGAGTTGTTGTTTTTTCTTGACCTATATTAACTTTAAAAGCCGACGCAGAATTCTAAAATAACTTTCTCACACACAATGTCCATCCCCCATCACCAGATTGGGTGTACGGATATTCATTTACAGCATTAAAATAACCCAACTGCTGCTCAGTCTAAAAGGTGTTGTTTTCACTGGTTCTTGTAGAGCGATAATCCTTCAGTTATTGCAGAGGAAACAGGTGCTAGATTTATGCTTTGTCAGTTGCAACATCGCGAACATAGAATATGTTGGTATGCAACTACACAATAATACAATTAAAAAAACAACAACATACATTTAAATCTAAATCACACCTGACTGCAAATCAGTCTATCTACAAAACATATGCCATTTATAAAATTAAGCTTTTCACAAACACACACAAATAGAGAGAGCTAAGAGGATAGCTTCCTCTATTTTGGAGACTCACTGAAGTCAGATCAGAGGCTTTATTTTTATTTTATTAATATGCATTTTAGAATGTACAGCCATTGGTTGTTATTTTTTTCATTTAAACTTTATTTTATATACTTAATCAATTGTCTTTGGTAATTTAAATTTGGCAGGATGGTTAATGATTACATATACTGTATATTATGTTATTTAAAAAATCAAGACACATCTATTTATCTTGTTTAACTCAGATTTTAATTGTTGGCCTAAATGTTGGTTCAAATGTGTGATGTCATGTTTGAAAATCTGTTTGAGTCTTTTTCTCAAAGTACTGTTGTGTTTTTCAGAACCTCATGAGGAGACACAATGTGCTTCTGCACCAGAGGTGAGTTTGAGGAAATCTGAGAATCAAATGAATTCAGTCTTCTGAAGACCAACAAAGTGTACGAGGGTCTATGTGAGATCTCCTGGGGAAATATCTTCAATTTACCCTTACACTGTACGCCAAATAAACACAACCAAATTGAGCCAAAACCAATTATTACTACCATGATGTTGCTGCAGCTAGTTTACAAAACACAGTAAGGATAAACAAGTAATACAATATTGTCTGCAGTAATATGATACGTCTAAATATGGAAAAATACCTAAACAAACACAACTTTTTTTTGTTTTGATGACGTAACTTTACAACAAAGTCCAGTTGCTTGTTTTGTTCTGTTGTTAAAGACACATTTAATCAAGCAATGTTTTTTCCTCCAGGCTGAAGATGACCCGAGTCAACACGCCTACTCTGAGATCAAATTTGTCAGCGTGGGCTCGTCCCAAAGCGGTTTCCACGGTGACGCTGAGTGTGTTGTCTACTCTGTTCCTCGGGTGGAAGCAAGCTCTGATGAGCCCCCTCTGTACTCTACTGTTAACAACCCCCAATAACTCTCTCAGTCTGGCAGAAGAAGCTGGTGTGGATTAAGCAGCTGTGTAAATATTCTATACAGAGGGATGTTTGTGGGAATATGTACGATTATTTAACCATTTACTTATTTCAAACCTGCTTTGAATGACCTGCTCATGTGATGATAAGTCCAGCTCTGCTCTAGTTCACAAACGTGCCGCTTCAACAGTTTGCTTCAGGTCAAAGCTGGTTGCACTTATTGTACGTCCCTTTGGATAAAAGCTCTTTTGTGGCTTCAATTGATTTATAAAGTTCATTTTATTACATTTGTTATGGTATTAAAGTTATCTCTGTAAGATAGACTGTTCTAGTCAAGTTATCAGATTAGCATAAGATATGTTGCTTTGAATTAGCTTTGACTATTAAATTGACTATCTTGGTTGAAGGCTTCATTTACAGAAATGTTTAATTATAGCAGAATATAAATAAATAGA
>CALSBZ010019043.1:0-10792 GCA_943591055.1 Gobionotothen gibberifrons
CATTAGACATAACATATGTTTCCTGCTATTCTTTAATTATCTAAAACTTTGCCAGTTCTCACTGCCCTCTCCATGTGCTAAGCTCCGTGGAGGCACTACCTTGGATTCTGTTCTTAAGGTGCCATACACATGGAGACATGACCATTGTAAAGGTTTCAGCCAAAACGACTCAACCGCTTTTTCTTTAGTTTTTTTTCTTTAATTAGAAAGTAGCCCTTCTTTCCCCCGTAAGACAGAGAAAGAAAACTACACTCTCAGTGGGCATTGGACAGACACATTTCTGGTTGGACAGCAACACAAGATGCTAGTTGTGGACCTGTTTTGCTGTTTGGCTAAAGAGGAAACCTGTTCTCTTTGTACTGAGTGAGACCTGATGGATGAGGTAAGTCACTGAGTTCATGCTGAAAAGGAGGAGAAATCCACCTCTTGAAATCGACTAGATTCATTATTCCCTGTAAGCTTTTTGCTCATAATCTTGTTGAAGGGCCAAAGAAATGATACGATTGACTTTGTGTCTCTTGAGGAAAGTGTTTGTCATCATAAACAAGAGAGTGGAATTCCCTCTTGCTTTTCTTTCTCACGGATGTGAATGTTTAACCTACCGTAAAAGAGTAGGACAGACAGAACAGACTGAAGGCACGGTTGTGAGTGCCCGAGGCAGCGGGTGGAGGCTGCAGTGCATCCCTCCAGGCAGCAGTGACTCGCTCTCAAACACACAGACGCTCAGATGAGGGAGGAGTAGGAAAGAGAGGGAGTGGCATTCGAACAGACGGCACTTCTTCACTGAGGAGGGCAAATGAGTGCAGCCTGTCAGTCGCTCTGTCACTGGAAAGCGGCGGGGGGAAAGACCCGAAGCCGTCCTTTTGTCTTCTTATGTCCCTTCACTGTTTCTGGAGGCAGAGGAAAAGGAGGTTAGCTCCTGACGGGGAGGCCTTCGCTTGGTGTCGGTCAACAGGATGCATCTGAAGGTAGAACACATGCATGAGGCCGTGATGAAGATGCTACCGTATTTTGTGGAGAACGCTGTGCTGACCCAGAGTGAGATAAACCGCATGTGAGTCAAACTTTCTCTCTTCTCAAATGGGGTTTGAACTTGTGGAAATAATGATGAGATTTGAGATCCAACACTAGGTTTGGACCTAGTGGTTGTGCTTTTCAGATTTAGAATTAGGTTTACTTGCTGTTTATATATTGGTAATTATTGATCTACTCTAAATGTTTGAATGGTTGATTTTGCAACAGATGCTATGGTGTCATTTCAGGCTAGCAGATTATCTCCAAACATGCTCACCTGATATGAGATAGTGGACTTCAATCAAAATAAGTTTGCCTCCCATGATAGCTGAAATGCAGTGGTGCACAAATGACTGTATTAGTGATATTTCAGGACTGTTCAGCCATATACATTGTCATCGTAGTCTGGTATCTATGCTATATTGTTCTATTTTGGAATCAGTGAGCTATCTGGCAAAGCTTTTCTGTCATAGTCGTTGTTTGCTTTGATACCAGATGTATTTTTAGCCCCTGTGTTTGTGGAGAAGTTGATAGCATAGTGCCGTAGGTCAAGATCTGCGACCGCTTAATTATGACGTCTGAACAAAGACTGTAAATCAATAGGACAGCTCTAAATGTACACATGAAGAGTGCAAGTTTGGTGTGTCTTTTTCTCTTGGAAGTTATCAAGGCTTATCTGAGGACTAAAATGTAGTTTAGTTAAAATAGGAAAATAAGCAGCTGAGAGTTGGACACAGTGCTCAGCAGTGTGTTCTTGCTCTTGCCACTTTCCCCCTCATATTATCCATCATTCCCTGACAGTGGACCCTCCTGACAGCCTCATACATCTCAAACAGAGAACAGAGACTGACACAGAAATCCACCAAAGTGAGACAAAAGCTTGTTGAGAAGTGTCCGCCCCCGTGCTTTGTCAATGTGGAACTTTTCCCTGTGCTCCGGGGGCGAGGGAATTTATTCTGAGGTGCACAAAAACGAAATCCATTGTTCCCACAAAATCATCTGTTTGTCCCTGGCCTGTTCCTCTGTACGTAGGTTTTGAAAGTCGGATCAGAGAGAGCAGAAGGAGGGAACAGTTTCAAAGCTGAATAAAAGAATGTGATGGTGAAAGACTTTTCATCGATACCTGTTTAAACGGCCAATGTCCATGGGTTGATGGTAGGAAAGTCACAAACATGTCTAGTAGTGACAGCTGTGGATGCAGGTTATGACTTTTTTCCTGACTTGTCAAACTTAAGGTATCATCAGTTAAAAACAATATGAAGCTGTTTTTAGTATTGCTCTTTAAAGCAATTAGCTAGTGCCTACCTAAAGAGGTCCTGGTTTGCCAGACTGCACACACAGAATATGTGTAATAGGTGCAGGTGCTCCACCTTTTTATTATGAATGTGTGCACATTGTTTTTCAGTCAAATGGAATGATTGAATTCAGCCCAAAGGAAAATCCTCGCTTGTTTTTTATTGCTATTCTCAATTTATGTCATCTGTTGACAGCTCCAAAGGCTAACCTGCAAAACTAAGGGATTTTACAGGCAGGTGTGAACTGGTAATTGCTGCTTTTCGGCAATTGTGAGACTTAATTATCACAAACAACTGCAGTTAAGTCAACTATTTTAGTCTGTGTTGCATTACAGCAAGCCAACTGACAAGTCAAATCTGAGCGCAGCCCATGCAGCAGAAAAAAGACAGATAAGCATTCAGGATCAAAGCTTGATTCACGGCCGCTGCAGACCTGAGGTCTGCCTCTGTAACGTGGCAGCTGGGCTTTTCCACTCAGCTGCTGAGGTAAATCACCGGCTGCAGGCGGCCATGATTTATGCTCATCTCTCTGGCTAAGACTACTGAACTGTCCTGTTGAATCTGAATATTGAATTTGTCTTGTGTCCCGTTTCTCAGCCTCACAGTCCAACCAACCGGCTCGGATGTTTTGCTGAGTTGCTCTGCGGCGTGGTGTCTAATGTATAGCGTCTGTGTATCAGTGCTTGTAACTGCTCTTTCCCATTTGTTTCGCAGCCTGAGTGAGAGCTACTTTATGGTGAAGGGCGCTGCTCTCTTTCTGCAGCAGGGGAGCAGTACTGAGGGACAGAAAGCACATCCTCACCACAAACATGCAGGTAAGAAACCCAAAAGCACAACCTGTTATCCACATCATTTTCTAAATGTAGGGTTTTATCTAATTCATCTTTTGTGTGTGAAGAGTTGATGTGATTGACTTCACATGTTTTGAGCTGAGGGGAGAAGAATGGAAGCTGCTTTGTTTGATAAGTATGTTCTAGACGTATAGCTTGAGTAGATTAAAGTTTAAATCCAGCTCATGGTAGCACTGTGAGCAAAACCTCTGTTGACGATTAGAAGAGGCCCAGATTGTTTGCATTACCTTGTGTGTCCTCACTCACTGACCAAACCTTCCTGAGTAAAGGGTCAATCGGGTGAATGTACAACACTTTGCTCTGCATCCTTTATGCCTTTCATGTGTCATTTTGTTTAAAGCACATTGAGTTTGAGCCGACCCCGCCTCAAATCCTGTGTCCAGCTTCTCATGATGAGATGCCAAACTTCATTGCATCTCATCAAAAGGTGTTAGTCTGTGGAATAACTGTAATGATGCACTGAAATATTGTACAAGTCTATCTAAACAGAAAGTATTATCTAGGAGCCAAGTCATTAATGGTTGTGAACAGGACCTGGAAAATCCCATTTGTTGTTATTTCTTGTAATTGTAAAAGTAATTTCTTTCTGATTGTTTTATAAAAAAAACAAAAAGCAAACAAATTAGCAAGACAAACATGTCGCTGATGACGATGACCTAATATTTTATTTATAAGAAAATATATGCTAGAGGGGGTAGGACCAGAAAAGTTTTTTTAAGCTTCTTCTTGCCCCTGTTGAACACGAGAGGGACTATTTGAGAATTATTATTGTTTTCTTTTTTTCTTTCTTTTTTTTAATTATAATTTGTTTGTACTTTGTTATAATTATTAATTTGAGTGAGGAAAAAAAAGAGAATATATATATATATATATATATATATTATTGTTGTATGTTTTTGTTTCTGACATGTTCAATAAATTGACAAAAAAAGAAATAAAAAATGTAATTACAAATTGACAAAACACGATTTTTGGTTTCAGATGACGATGAAAATGAAAACATAGCTATGTATATTATATTCAGTTTCTTTCAATAAGTCCCCCTCAATCCAACACACTGGGTCAAAGTCTGTTTTGGCAGTGGTGGCCTTCTTTATCCACTCTACCAAACCCTTATTTTAGCCAGTTTTCAAAAACATTTGCCCGGGGAAATAGTTTTATCATCGCCCAGCAACTGTGGGCCTGAGAAAGAAAGTAGGCAGTTTGGTCACTTTTGCCAAGTGCTTGATAAAGGTGTTCCTGCTCTGTAAACTGGTATCCTAACATCAGTCATTTAAACAGGAATCAGGTATCTTCACACGCCAGTTTTGAGGAAATAAACATGACACGCCAGAGTTTATATACGTTTAGATATGATACACTTACCTGAGGTTCTCTGAAGCCACACTAATGTGTTCATCACTTGTTATGAAGAGGAAATTGACTATTTAGGTGTGTCCTAATTGATGTTTTCGTTGACATACAAGTGAGCTATTCCCCTTTGGGAGAATCCGTGTAATCCACTCATACAGAATAATATGTTATAGGAAATGGATGTAATTTATGATGTAGCAGGAAGTGAGTTGAACTGGTTTGGACCTCTCGCCTCAACATGGACACTTGATAGCGAATTGTCTGCAGATATATTTATGTTTCTGTGTAGTGCTGTTGAAGGTTGCAGCTGTTATCATTCAGAGCAGATGCCCTCTTGGCCGCCACAGAGCCAGGATGAAAAACTAAGACCACAATATCACTTCACTTTTTGAAATTGAATCCACTCAAATCCATCAAAACGATCGTAACACAACTACATGTTTTTAACCAGATGTTTTTGGTAGCAGATATTGAAAATGAAGCTATAGCTTTAACAGCATTCATCAAATATTGGCAAAATAGTTTTTTAACATATTCCAAAAAGCTTTTCTTATCCTGACATAGGTGTTTTGCCTAGCATTGCATTTTTTATATTTAATATATAAAGAACAATTCACTACCCTTGTGACAGTTTCAACATGCATGTGCTCCAGTTAAAGATGCATTTTAATCAGTTTGCCAAACATCTGTTTTTGTTTTTGTAACCTTAAGTCAGGCATTGTTAAGTTATATCAAAGCAATCGTCCTTAGGCTATACCTTTTAACATAAAGAACTTTGAAATACTTTCAATCCTTAATGCGAAAACAGATGCATTAAGTTAAGACATGGACCCAGAAAGGAGAGAAAATGACCAAAGACATATTCTGGAGAAATATTAAACAAGTTTTAACTGTGATTTTACCGAGAATACATGCAGCGGTTTTGTGAGATACAATGACGGCATGAGTCATGACCTGCTGCTGCGGGCACTTTCTGTTTCATGCCAGCAGCTGTTATAAAAACAGTCAGGATGACGTGATCCGTCTACCTGTTGACATATTTCAACATAGTTGGATCTCCATCAGCTGATATTCTGCATTGCTCTGGGTCCACATCCACGCCCTGTTTTATGATCAATCTTCACTTCTAAAACGCCACAACAAATGCCAGCTGATATAAAAACATGTTTCAAGTCTCCAGGAAAATGGTTTTATTGTTAAACACAAGAGTGGAGTGTAACACTTATCTGCACTTCACTACAGCAATGCTTTTAATTATACAAGCTTATTGTCGCCCCAGCATAGGGATGCATACCGGTATCCGGTATTACCGAAATACCGGTTACTGGTGGCTACGGTAGACCGTACCGAAATCAGATCCGGTTTCAATACTTGAAAAAAAAGTGAGTCCGTGGCCTGTGATGGCGGGTGTTATAAATTATATATTAGCATAATTGTTTTTCTTCATATTTTATGTATTTTTCATTGAAAGGTAAAAGTCCCACAAATGAACTGTGATGGGATTTGTTTTCTCTCACCAGTGAAGGCAAATGTTGATTTGATGAGATTTGTTTGTTTGTGCAATGCTGAGATCTCATGACCTTTTATTCTATTATTTATTTGTTCTCTAGTGGAATCTCAGGTTTAACATTAATTATAACGGTGCTATAACGGTCTGTTTGCATTGACAAGATGTGCTATTCACGCGGCACACCTGATGGCGGGTGTTTTAAAAGATATTCCATAATCGTTTTTCTTCATATTTTTAATGTATTTTTCATAGTTTGTTCAGAACTAAAAGGTCCAAGAAGTCCCACAATTGAATGTAATATTCATTTGACATGTTAACTATATCGTAAAGCGCTTCATGGGAGTAATTGTGGGATGATACATGTTCAAAGTATCACGATATGTATCGGTTGAGTATCGTTATCGTTCAGTGGTATCGGTATCGTAAACAAGTCAACGATATGCATCCCTACCCCAGCATGTATGATGTTTTCATTAATATCAGCGTTGTAAACAGGAAATATAGTAAATGTGTCTTTCGAGTGAAAATGTGTCAGTTTGTACGACGTGGTAGATTTATAACCACCAGCCTGTGCTCGTCATGGAACATTTCTTTCTTTATTATCTTCCTCAACAGGCGACTTACCTCAACACTTACAGGTGATGATAAACATCCTTCGCTCTGAGGACCGAATCAAACTGGTGAGAGACAACATAAGTATATGCATACATCAAAACACACACACACATACACACACAAACCGGCCTATGACTAAGAACCTGGCACGACAAAGCCTCCAGTATGCATTTTATTGTGTGCTCATTTGTTCACTGTAATTATTAGCTCATGAGAGCAGGTTTGAACGCACTCAGGAGAGCATTACCAAATGTTTCCATGGTGTGTGTGTAAGTGTAAAGCTCAGTTATTACATGGTATGTTCACCAGCTCTGTGCTTTCTTACATCCTGGGGACTCGGTTCCCTTATAACTTCAAATTTGTATTTAATTTTTGACACTTTGCTAAATCTGTGCCGACATGTAACAGAGTCGGTGCTTTAAAGGTTTTCGCTTCTGTACGGTATTTGCTGTTTTTTTACGATCATATTTTCAAACTCTTATGTTGACTGGGCATGAAAAGCACACACTTGCCTCACTTTGCATTATTTAAATTAAGTATGGTTCAACCCACACGTTTGAAGTGTGATACTGAATGACTGGTGTTAGCTTTTATTCAACACACTTCAATTAAAGCATGTTTATACCTAAAGTAATTACCTTTCAGAAACACTCTTTTCAAGATTCAAGATTCAATGCTTTTATTGTCATTTGCACATAGCTACAGTGTAGTTATGACAATGAAAATCTTAGGTCACAGGCTCCTCCAACAGTGCAACACAATCAACCAGATGAAAAAAAGTGCAGAATAGTCTATATACAAGTAATTGGAATATTTATATATATAAGTTGCAAACAGATGAATGTTATGGATGTTCTTTCAAAAGGTGTTTAACAGTCTTATGGCCTCTTCCATAAATACTGCAGTCATTGAATGTCGTTTTCTTTGGTGGCTGTTCTCAGGCAACACCAGGAAACAGGATTCCTTACTCTTAGCCGAAAAGGTCTGGCTTTGTATTTGTAGTGAAACTGTGTGTTCCCCGTGCAGGCGGTGCGTCTGGAGACAGCGTGGTCTGACCGGGTGCGCTACATGGTGGTGGTCTACACCAGTGGGCGACAAGACACAGAGGAGAACATCATGCTAGGGATCGACTTCACCAGCAAAGACAGGTCAGCGTGAAGTGACTGTTATTTTGTATATATTGATTGTTGTGCTTTTATTTAGGTCTTAATGTGTGCATATGTATACATGTGTATATACTGTACATATTTGCATACATATATATTTATATATATTTTGTTTTTGTATTCGCGATTGTGGAAAACGGAATTTCGATCTCTCTGTATGGGGGCTCTATGATCGCTGTTTGCCATTCTGTTCAATTAAACTAATGGTCTATTCATTCATTAATTAGTATTTTAATTTGCTTTGTGTTTCTAGTTGACTGGAGCTCCTAAACATGCACTGTACAATCAGAAAAAGTAACTGTAGTGTTTGATTTTTTGTCTTCCCCAGTCTGCAAATGACGTTGAATCCTCTCTATCAGCACCACATGATGGTGTTTATTGTAGAAACAGTACAACGGTTTTTAAGTCAGGTGGATGATTATGACATAAATTATGATGATAAAAGCTGCTGAAAATATATGCAGTTCAACAATTTGATTCTGGATCAATTGCAGTTAATGTCACTCCTACATGGAAATAAGATAAACAACATTACTGTAGTTAAGACATTTGCTAATACCAATATATATTATTATTATTACATCATAGAATATAAACTAGACACAATTAGAAATGGTCTTGCTTAAGCATGTTAAAAAAAGAAAATGGTATTCCTAGTTTGATCGCTAACAGTGGGCAATGAATGTAAGAAAGTATTTGGTTTTGTTTGAACATTTGATTGGCTGGTATACTAGTATAAGAATTATTGGTGAATATACAAATGCACTTTGAAGGTAATTAGTGAATACACAAAGCGTATACAGTAGGGCTGCACGATATTGAAAAAAACTGACATTGCGATATTCTTTTCCCCTGCGATATATATTGCGTTTTTTTAACTATATTTAACCGGATGAAGGATTTATATCACGGACGTCTGGATCTTAACTGGTTGACTCATCATACCTTAAGTCATGATCTAACATGTCATGATAATGCAGGTTGCTTCCCCTCAAATAAGGGGGTTCATCTGTGAATGAAGAAGAGTGGTGTCTAGAAGGGATCCAAGAGATTAAACGTATTACATTAAACTATAGAAGCTTCATTATCACATTAGGGAATTAACATACGTGACAAAATAGGTAATTTAACTTTTTATTCCACAATTAAAACCTTTTTTGTGCAAATAGCAGCAAAGTAGTGGACATCTTTTAAACAACATTATACAAATAAAATGAAGAACAGCCGCGCAAGTTTTCCTTTTGTAGCAAGCAGCAAAATAATTGTAACATGACGTGTTTAAGTTAATTTACCTACTTAATATCGCACACAAAAAATAAATAATAATAATCGCACGTCCCTGCGATGTGAATATCGCGTATGTGCATATCGCGTAGACACGGTATATCGTTCAGCCCTAGTATACAGACACCATCCTTCACCATTTGAAATGTAACAAAGTAGAAGAAAAACAAGACAGAAAAGAATGAAAAAAATAGGTATGTAAGTAAAGAAACCCCGCCCACCCAGACGAACGCACCGGCTACCTAGACAGTAGACTCACAACAGAAAACCAAAGTAAATCACCCCTGATGTATTCCCTGCAGGGCTGCTCAGGACAGAATGCTGTATGTTAAACAGCAGCAATTAAAATGTTATCTTGCCATCACATGTGTCTCTGAGGTTCACTTAGAGTCACTGATATTCATTAAGTAATCTAAGAATATAGCAATTACCTCAACACTGTGGAAAATGACATGTAATTTTGTCCTTGTGTTTGCCTGTTATTTATTTTCCTCTCCTCTGCCAGCAAGAGCTGTTCGATCGGCATGGCGCTGCCTCTGTGGAGTGACACAAAGATCCATCTGGACGGAGATGGGTGAGTTCTCTCTGTCAGTCTGACAGCATTTAACGCAGCAGTGATATTTCCCTTTCTTTACCAAGCACTGCAGCTACACCTGCCTGTCGAGGTGAAGCGAGACACACAGAGCTGCACTGTGCTCAGGGGAATGAGCATCTGTTTTCTTTGCTCCTCAGGGGTTTTACTGTGAACACGGCAACTCGGACTCATGTCTTCAAACCCGTGTCAGTGCAGGCTATGTGGTGAGTAACAAGCAACCTCTGGAGCCACAGTGGCTGTCAGAAGAAATGTAGCTTCATGACACACCACAATAAATCTTCTGATGAACACATTTGCGACTGTGTGAGGCAACGCTGAGTCATCCTGCCACCTGCTGACTTGAAAACGCATCTGCAGAGAAGTGCAATATATATATATATATATATATATCAGGGTTCCTACGGTCATTAAAAACCTGGAAAAGTCATGGAAATTCTAAATGCTAATTCCAGGCCCTGGAAAAGTTATGGAAAACAATATTTTTCCCAAAGTTTTGGAAAAGTCATGGAAATGTAACTAAAGTTGCATCAAATATAATTTATATTTGATCTAATCGCCGAAATAGTAATACTATAATGATAATAAATACTGTATCGTATAGTAATGAAACGTAAAATGGCATTTAACTGACGAGGTATTTTGCTGGTGAGAGATTTTAGTTGCTTTAGCGTGTAGGCGCTAGTAAGCCTACTATTGGATTTGATTTGTTTTAGATAGGACCAACATGTTTCATATGCAGACCTTATTTTCCTGTTCCATGTTAAAATAAACCATTTTCAGTGGTACCGCTGAGAAAGAGTAATTATTTTGGTCATGGAAAATGAGGTAAAGGTCATGGAGAAGTCATGGAAAAGTCATTGAAAATCATTGGTGAAAAAGTGTATGAACCCTGATATATAGATATATATATATATGCTGTTAATAACTGTGCAATATATACATGGCTGCTAAATCCTCAGAACTGTTACTGGATGTGTATTTTGTAAATTGTGTAACTTTTTTTATTGTCATTTTTGTATGTTTAATACTTTTGTATGCATGTTTCTTAGTTACAATAAGCTTTCTTTGGCTCTTTTCTGCTGTACCAATGTAAATGTCCCCTCTGTGGG
>CALSBZ010019110.1:0-11156 GCA_943591055.1 Gobionotothen gibberifrons
AACATTAATAGTTTCATAAATGTTAAGAAGCCCTGAGACATAGTCTCGAAATAATACTGTGGGGGTCTCTAAATGTATTGCATTCACACGTTCAAAATGCCATGTTTACTGCCAAGGAAACAGGAATTACAGGAATCCATCTAATCCCTTTGTTTTTTCCACATTTGTTTTCATAGTGATGGAGATGAGGATGAAATGGCTTCTGGACCCCCACCATTGTCTACTTTCACCCAACCCACACCTGCCTCACCCTCACATTCCTCAATTTCTGCCCCCCCCTACACCAGTGAACATCCAGGGAGCAGACATTGAGTGGGAGACAGGAGAATGGCAGCCAAGCTGTCCTCCCTGCTGGACAATGTGTCCCACCCCCTCCAGGACACCCTGTCCTCACTGTGCAGCACCTTCAGCGACAGGCTGCTGCACCCCCGCTGTCTCATGGAGAGATACCGCAGGTCCTTCCTTCCTGCAGCGGTAAGACTTTACAACCAGCACTGCCCCTGGTATGGTAGACCCCCCCCCCCCATACACACACCACACTATATCACTCCTTGCAGCTAAATACAAACCAACTTTGTGTTATATGTGCAATATATATATATGCCATTAATAACTGTCATTTATACCTGGCTGCTAAACCCTTGTCTACTTGATTTGTAAATTTGATTTGTTTTTGATCTGTATTTTTGAAAATGATGTAACTTTTTTAGTTTTTATCTCTTTTTTTTTTGCATATTGTTTATTGTATTATAACGTAGTACTTTTTTAGCATGTTTATCATATTATAACGTAGTACTTTTTTTAACCCATTTAAGATATGCAACACTAAGCTGTCTGTGGCTCTTTCCTGCTGTAACGCTGCACATTTCCCCTCTGTGGGACTAATAAAGGTATTCTGATTCAGATTCAGATTTTTTTTTTTTTTTCTTTTTTACAACAGTTGTATTTGGATGGAATGAATACCTATAGTGAAAATTCAAAGTAAAAAAATCATTTTTACAGTGAAAAAGGTCAAATGGAACCGATGGTTCCCAAATTACCCAGAGGTGAGTCCGCCTGGACTTTATTTTTCTAAATCTCTCTAAAAAGGTCAAATTTCACTTGTTTTGCATCAATCTTGATACAGGGTACTTATTATATGTTATAGTTTGGATTCCTAAAGCTTTTAGTCTACTAACCCATCATGTAAGGGTGGTTATCACTATAAGTAAAGGGTTTTTCTTTTTTTTCATTAGAATTTACATGTTTTTACTATGTTCCATCTGAATTTACTTTAAAATAAAATATATATATATTGATTCTGACACTTCTACATCCAACTCACAGATGTAACCTTGCTTTGAGAAAAAGAATTATTAATTTACCCCTTTTAGAAGTGAAGATATATCATTTGTTGTGTTCGTGGCATTTTCGAGCCTGAAACCTGAAAAACAGGCTCAGGGCTTAAGAGGTTAAGACAAAAACCAGTTGTATGTATGTTGTAGTCCCGCACGATCAGAGCCCATCACATGAGACGCTGATTGTGCTTGTACACGCTAGAGCAGAATACGAAGGGATCGTAACAAGTAAACACAACAATTGGCCAAAGGCTGGGTCCAACATAAATCTCAAAATGCTGTAGAGCTAACACCAAAACTAGGATAAATATCGGATAAACTAGCAGACGCTCTCGGGTTACCGGGAGAGTCGAAAAGTCGAGAGGCTTGTCTGAGCTGGCGTGTTGCGCTGGTCTCGTGACATCCTCATGAGGAGGGGAAACCACACTTTCTGGTTGGTGAGGGCTGATAATTTATTCCGGGAAATTACTCAGACCTGCTAATTGACCTGACCGAAGTTATTGAGCCTATGTAAGTTTACTGCTTGGCTCAGATCCACCAACATCAGCAAGATCTCACCTCTATTAACTCCAGAAGAACCAGGTTCAATTAACTGCTGTTTCAATTCAGACAACTCTCTTAAATCTGTTCAAGCGATCCCGAAGGATTTTGATATCAGTAAATGAGGTGTGGCCCTACCTAAGCGTGAGTGTGGCAGGGTGCAATCTTACCTTTGAAGCAGGAGAGGAGAGCGCAGATGTCTTTTAAGTTGTCCCAATCCAAAAGATGGGATCAGTTTATTTGAAGAAAAATAGGTCCAAATGTATACAGGGTTTTTACCTTCTCTCTTTAGAACATTATAATCATACTAAACCTATCATGCTGTGATCATGTTCGAATATGAAACTTTAATTCACAGTTTTACATTTATTACCAAAATTGTAATTTCAACTGCCCAATTCAGTTGTGACATTTAAAATCTCCCGATAGAATTTAGAGGCCGGTGATAATAAAAAGCACATTCAACTTTTCATTCACCAAATCAATTCCATACATTTTTTCCGACACAGGTGGCGGGTACTAACATTCACAAACACATACCTATCTCCCGCATGTATTCGGAGGAAGATCCTCACAGGTGGCGGTTACTAATACTCACAAACACACTTCAATTCATTCCACTCATTCAACAAAGTAATTCACTCAGCATTCAACCAAGAAATGTCAGAGATATTTACCAAGTCTGAGAGAACCTTACAGAGAGCAAAAACCGGGAGAGAGTATACCAGGGGAACCCCCTCCTCTCTCTCTCAGCTTGCTCCCTCTCCGCCAGTGTCTTTATGCTCAACAATAGGATATAGAAACCTAAAGACCCCTCCTCTATACCCATATTTGTGAAAACTGGGCATGGCCTCTGATGTACAGGACTGGACATGACCAGATATATTATATTGGCTATGGCATAAGACACACCTTCCCATGTTTGTGTAAAAAGGACATGACCCCTGCAGACACTCAGCTATGACATAACCACCTTTTTGAGGCCTCAATGTATTTCTCCTAAAGTCAGGAGCCCCCCTCCCTGTGTACTGCTGTGAGAGGAGAGGGAAGAAAACTGCCTTCTCCCTTATCAGTGACACCCATACATCATTATTACCTTACACTCAACTTAACAAACCACTTTGTTTATACTGTAAATATAGAAAAACATAACATAGGAAACATTTTCATTGTGAATTATACAAGATTATACTTGATTATAATTAACTTTCGTTTTAAGTATTCAACATACTATGAAGATCTCAACAGTCACACTTTACAATAAGGCTCCCTTTTACTAATTATAAATGGTAGTAACTCATTACTAAATGGTGATTTGTTTCACACTTTACAATAAGGCTCCCTTTTACCAATTATAAATGGTAGTAACTCATTAATAAATGGGAATTTGTTTTACACTTTACAATAAGGCTCCCTTTTGGCAGTTGTAAATGTTAGTAACTCATTCATAGATGAGTTATTCAGAGATGCCAAGAAACATCAAGATGGATGGGGGGGGGGGATCAACTCGGTGTACAACAGATACCAAGGATGCTGGCTGATGAAGAAGACGAAGTAAGCTAAGTAGCCAATATAAGGCTTAGCAGTACAGATAAATGTGGGCTCACTATTTGGCAAGCAACCGGTCACAGTTGCCCTGTATATCTCATTTCTTATAAAAGCTTAATAATGATTTATAAAGTGTTCACAACCTAATTAATAAATTAATTAGAAACTATTCGTAAACCCTTTATAAGGGTAGTCTTATTGTAAAGTGGTACAGGGTACTTATATGTTATAGTTTGGATTCCTAAAGCTTTTACGGCCCGTCCACACAGCAGCGTTAAAAAAATCTTCCAACGCTTCTGCCCATTGACTTTGAATGGGGTAACGTCACGTTGCCTCACTTTTCGCCGAACTGCATTGTGGGAAGCAAAGCGAAGATTTCCAGGATTTTCAGGATTCAAAAGTTGAGCAATGTTCAACTTTTGAAGCTGAGGTGGAAGCGTCAGCCAATCAAATCCAGTGTATGCAAATCTGACAGTACAAGCGCTAGCCAATCAAACCGCGTGCAAGCTGGGAGTGACACACCGCAGTTCATTTTCTATATTCCTAAAAATGGAGGAGAAATTAGTTATTGCGGTAGCAAATCACCCGGTTCTTTATGACCAGTCCCTATTAACTTACCGGGATAAAACCCGGAGGAACCAGGCATGGAGGGAGGTGGCAGAGACAGTGGGTGAAACTGGTAGGTTTTCGCCTGTTTGGGGATTTTATATCCAGTTTACTTTGTTTTAACATTGCTATTGATTTGTATGTCGGGGGCGGGAGATTCATGTGATTGGTTGTTGGTCGCGTTGCTCGCAAAAAATCCCCAAGCTTCAGATACGCCTCCAAGATCTTCAAGATTTTTTTTACGCAGCTGTGTGGACGTACCGTTAGTCTACTATCCGATCATTCAAGGGTGGTTTTCACTATGAGTAATGTTTTTTTTGTTGGACGGACACTATCATTTACATTTTTGTACTATGTTCAATCTGAATTTACTTTAAAATAAAAAAAAATCTATATTGATTCTGACTTTTCTACATCCAACTCACAGGTGTACAGTATCATTCCTTTGAGAAAAAAGATGTACCGCTTTTAGAAGTGAAGATATAGTTCTGGGAATGTCATTTTCAAGCCTGAGACCTGAAAAACAGGCTTGGGGCTTAACAGGTTAAAATACAACAAACCGAAGGAGTATTTTGTTTAACGATACAGTCAGTGGACTTTTGACCTATTCGTACAGTTCTATTACTACTGTTTAATCTAGACACAGATGACCAGATGGTGAAATCCTCCACCTCTCACTAGTGGTGTTTTGTGTAATGCAGTTTGACAGGGGAGCCATACGAAGCACACAGGATACTGACACACTGCCCCCCCAGCTCAGCAGGACAGCACAACCACATGTGTCAGGGCCTTAATGCTCAGCTGCATTTGCCACCCCTCACACCTCGCTTTCTCTTCGTCTCTGTGTCTGAGGATACAAATAATCGCAGTGAAAGAAGGGAAGGGATGTGTAAAGAAAGAAAAAAGTGAAAGAGATAAAGACAGAAGGTTTTACTATAAGGTAAAAACGTGAATCCATACCTAGAAAGTGTTCAGATGGCATTGGAGTTTACAGGTGTTTGAGCGACAAACTATGCCCAAAAAGAAGGGCTATAAACACAATGTCACAAAGCTTAGAGATTTAAGACACTTCTGAGGGATAAACAAAGGGAAAATGCAATGCTATCAACAATCCTTAACTAACTAACTTGTGGCACATTTCCACTGAATAGTACTGCACTACGTGGCCTGCCTCACTCTGGTTTGGATGTCCTCTATAGATAGTGCCTGGTACCTGGTATTTTTTTGGTATCTCCTCAGCTCCCATGTGAGCAGATTTACTAAATGGTGCACAAAAACACTACAGAGCACAGAATTGTCAGGGAGAATTATTTCTAGCATGCAGCGGGACATGCTGCACAAAACTAATGTAAAAAAAAGACATAGTATGTCGAAAATATGAAAAAATTGACTTATTATATAATATGTCTAAAATATGATAAAAAACGACATTGTATAGTATGTTGAAAATATGAAAGGAATGAAATAGTATAGTATGTTGAAAAATAAGAGTTAAAAACGACAAAGTAAAGTATGGCGAAAATATAAACAAAAACATGGTATGGAATGTTGAGATATGATGAAGTGATAGTATAGTATGTCGAAAATAAGAGTAATCAGTGGTGTCCAGATTTTGCATATTTATTTATTTATTTATATCAGAAATAACAAAAAGGCTTCAACATAGTTTTTTGATATTCACAACAGGAGACTTGCTTCATGGTTGTTTTGACTTTCTGTATTGTAGGAAACCAAAATGACTTCCTTACGGTTCAATGCCAATGCCAGAAAGTTGGGTTACAGTTTGCATTCATGTCCATCCCCACCTTATTTTATTCTATTATTTTTTGAAAATGTGCAAAACTTGCATATGTATTTTTGAGGTATGGCCAAAAAGGGTTTTGTGACATATTGACTTTGCCATATTTTCAAATATTCATTTGTTAGTCTTCATGAGGATGGGGTGGACGTGAGGTCACAGTGACTCAGAGCTTTGACTATATATATATAATCTGTTCATCCTTCAGTTCAACTGGGCTCTGTGCCAAACTGTGAAGTAATTCCCTCCGGGCTTTGTGAAATGTTGTTTACACAAGAATGGGATGTACGTAAAATTAGGAACGCCTCAGCCCCAGCCCAGGAATAAAAGAAAAATCTTGCCATCAAGGTGGCCTTTTATGACAAAGAGTCAGTAAGTTACTGTTCAACGTTTTCAAAAATAAACTTTTGGTCACAACAATAGCTACAAAACATTTAGAAAATGTGGAACATTAAATTACTGACAATCCTAAAGTGTTTCTCAGGGCAACGGGCCACCTTATGGGTGGTATTAACACAACAATTTTGATTAAACTCTGCAAAAAAAAGTGCAGTTGTTTGCTCTTGCAGTTGTTAAACATTTATTAAAAAGCTACAAATTAATCGGTGAACAAAGATAGACCCAGGGGCGGACTGGGACTACAAATCAGCCCGGGACCCTCGACCGGCCCACTTCGGTACCACTGGCCCACCTCGGTACCGCAAGTATTTACCGCTAGTAAATCTCACAGATATAACTGCTTACACCAGATCATTCCCCCAATGTGTGTGTTTGTTACGGATATAGAAGGGTGAGAATGAGAAAGAAGTGCACTGAGTTCTTTCAGGAAGACTGGGAATATATATACATTCACTCCGCAGCTGCATATAATCAGCTCATCACGGGCGTTCTCTTTAACCCATTACATTTCACCTTAATCTACAGCAGCCAATCATCGTGCTGCAGACGCTTAAAAATGGATCTCCTCTCTCCTGCAGTCAGCTGTGATCTCAGGTTGTCATGCTGCCGCCCGCCTCCTCCCCATCCACCTCCTTTCATCATATCAAGTGCCAGGAGAGCTAATCCAAAGACCTCATCACACCTCCTCTTCATCCCATCTCCTCATCATCCCATCTCCTCATCAATCCAGATCTTCAGCATCCTCTTCATCCCATCTCCTCATCAAATCCAGATCATCACCTGTGTCTAGACCCTGGGGGGTTCCGTATAGTGCTATATGCTCACGGCTGCATTTCCCCCTTTAGATATACCATTTCAGGATCGGGGTTCTAATCGCCAAAGACTATTAACATATATGTATGTGTCAATAAATGTTCTTTAAACAAAAAAGTCTTTCCTGATTTAAATGATGTTAGTTGAAAGCAATAATATAAAGTTGAACCTAATATTTTTGTATTTAAACTTAAAGGAGCAGTAGGTAAGTTTGAGAAACCAGCTTGAGTGCACAAAAATTCCAAAGTACACAACCGAAAAGAATCCGCCCCTTCCTTCAGACTTCATACAGAGCACCTCCTCCAACACACATGAACGCGCACAAGATCATGATAATGAATGTAAAACAAATGTATAACACAGTTATTGTCAGTGCTTATATTTTTTAAGCTAGCATGTTTGTTTTGTGAAAATGTATTAAAAATGTTACGTCAGCTAGAGCAGGCTGCGGTAACGTTACATATCAGCTCTGTGTGCTCCGTAAATAGTCGCCATAGTTGAAAAGCAACTCCGATATTGACTCTGGTTTGACTTCTCCTAGTTTCCACTTTCTTTTTCTTCATAATTTGCTCCATGACAGTTTTTCTTTTGCGACCAGTAGACGATGTCTACCGGTCTGCATGGAGCTGCTGCTCCGTGCTGCTGCTCCCGAGCTGCTGCTGGGAGACGGGAAACACGCCCAATGACTGCACGAGTGTGTGCGTGTGCACGAGATTGAAGGCTGACAGACAGGTCGGCCAACCAGTTATTTTAGCCGGCCCGGCTAAAATAATTGGTCGTAGTTTTTACACTATTACGGCTTCCACAGATGAAATATTTGTATGGATTTTTTTTCAAAGCACTTAGAATATGCATTGCTATCAGGATATTAAGAGCATTCCATGGAATATAACACAAAGTGTATCTCGAGCCGGTTTCTCAAACTTACCTACCCCTCCTTTAATATTATTGCTTTCAACTAACCCAATACAGTTATGTGAAATCTGTTGAAATATTATATTTAAATAAAGTCAAGGTTTCAGT
Source organism: Gobionotothen gibberifrons (assembly GCA_943591055.1). NCBI lineage: Eukaryota > Metazoa > Chordata > Actinopteri > Perciformes > Nototheniidae > Gobionotothen > Gobionotothen gibberifrons. The sequence continues at coordinate 8,065 of CALSBZ010019110.1, forward strand.
TTGTTTAGTGTGTGTAAGTATATACAAAGACTGAGTTTTAGTTAAGAAGTTAGGAAATAATACATGCACACACTGTTTTCTTTCCTAAAACCCGGAAATGAGTTAGCATTTCAGGGTTTCCCACACATAGACTTTACTTGGGCGGGCCGCCCAGGTATATTAACGGCCGCCCAAGTATATTTCGCAACCTATTTAGGTTTTTTTATTTTTTAGTCCGCGACTGTCATGGCCTGGCTCTTAGCCATAACAAAAAGCGTGGGAAGGACAAGAATATGTATAGGAAAAGGTATTTATTTGGCAAAACTTAATGTGGCCAAAAAAACAAACAAAAGGGCAAGGCAAAAAAGAATAAAGAACGCTGCTCTCCGAGGTCCGGTCCTCTGGGGGGGAGAGAGATCGAGGCTCTGGCTCAGGCCTCTTAATCCTCCAGTGCCAGCCGTCAGGTGTCAATCAGTGAATCAGGTGTCCTCAATCAGTGTGGGCACAAGCAGAGGAGGAACATTAAAGGGCCATACACACCACAGGAGACCTCAAAGATGCTCCCTAGATGCCGATGGGACAGCCATTTTATTCTCCAACATGTAATTAATCTCAGCATCCAAACACTTGCGCTTAACTGGTGGCATACGATAAAAATGTTGCTTAATCGGCTGAGCGTCCCCAACATCAATATCATGCTCAGCCCAGTCAGTTTGCGAAGGAGTGTCTCCAAACAGACATAAATACTTATGTACCAATGCTGAGAGTTCCTCACGACTCGATTCCGGCAAATGAGAAAACAACACGTCTAAATTACACAGTGATTCAGAATTTCTCAAACGACCACAGAGCAAACTATCATCAGGTTCAGGCACTCCATCTCCCTCATGCATCAAACCATGTGATGTCACAGCCACAGCTGGATGCACACTGTCCTTCATCACCTTTGTGTCTGTGTTAGCTTCACGCCTGTGGTAAGGTTTCAGAAGATTTACATGACAGAGGCGTTTGGTCTTCCTCCGTTCTGGTGTTGCCACAACATAATTTAGGCCAGACCTTTTTTCAATGACAGTGTACGGACCTGAATATTTAGCCTGAAATGGGGAACCAACAATAGGCATAAGTGATAGAACCTGGTCACCTGGATTAAACTCCTGTCTTGCCGAACCACGGTCATACAACTTCTTCATTTTACACTGAGAATCTGACAGCTTTTCCTGTGCCATACTCAAAGCTACAACCAAACGATGTCTGAATCCATTCACATAATCAACTAAACTCCGTGGTGGCTCAGTGTCAACACAACCCTCTTTCAGCACTGCCAAGGGACCACGTACAGCATGTCCGAAGACAAACTAATTCTTGGCTTTCTCAGATTCTTGTCCTATCCGCTCCACTGTGATTTCCTTTTAAATTCCCAACGCATACTTTACTCTGTCATGTTCATACTTTACTCTGTCATGCTCCAGCTGCAACAACAACATTTCCTTCTGCTGCTCAAAAGAAAGTGCACTAGCCTGAAAAATAGGTTTTAACAAAACCCCCTCTTCCTTTGCAGCAAACACTCCTGTCTCACTTAATGTCGACACTATAGAGTCTTTAATGTTCTCTTTCATCCTTCTATCACTGACAATAGTCACAGAGAAATGCTCAGCAATCAAGAGCAGCTGCTCTCTTGAAAAAGTGCCAAGAGACTCCTGAGACGGAGCTTCAATAAATGCCTCTACGTTAGCCATATTAAATTAGACCGAGCCCTCACCGGAACACAACACCGGATCTTTATGCCGAGAGAAGGGGAAAAACAAACAAAAAAAACAAACAAACCGGACCGACACCACAACCTTTGTTATGCGTCCAAAGTGGATCCCCACTAACTATTACCATCCCACTGACTAATCTCCTCCCTAGTCTTCATGCAGTTACTTGTGGTGGGTATTTATGCACTGGAGACCGCTGGCACAGCAAAGCGACTAGCAGGCTAGCAACACTACTGAGACCACAGCCATGCTCCCAAGCCGAAGCTTCAACCACTTTCTCCGCAACACTACACACCCCGCTCAACAATCCCAAGGGAACCGCCGCTTAACTTGCCAGGGAAAACTCCGCACCACAACGCACCCGTGTCAACGAGAGAGAAAGGAAAAAACTAAGCAAACAGCTGACCACGGCTAAGAACAACTGGTAAACCCTGTCCTGAAATATAATACAAAACAAATCAAAGCCTCACAAAGTAATCTAATCAGTCAACAAACAACGATTTGAAATCTAATGTCCTTCCCACAATGAGCCGAAACAAAGAAACCGGCCGTACTGCACACGCGCTCCCAACTAACTTTATACACGCGCTACAACTCCCAACACAAATCTTACCTATCCGTTGCTGTATCACAGATAAAAGAAGTGGACAAGCCCCCATCTGTCATGGCCTGGCTCTTAGCCATAACAAAAAGCATGGGAAGGACAAGAATATGTATAGGAAAAGGTATTTATTTGGCAAAACTTAATGTGGCCAAAAAACAAACAAAAGGGCAAAGCAAAAAAGAATAAACAACGCTGCTCTCCGAGGTCCGGTCCTCTGGGGGGAGAGAGATCGAGGCTCTGGCTCAGGCCTCTTAATCCTCCGGTGCCAGCCGTCAGGTGTCCTCAATCAGTGTGGGCACAAGCAGAGGATGAACATTAAAGGGCCATACACACCACAGGAGACCTCAAAGCAGGGGTCGTCACACGACCACGACGCCATCTGCGATCGATTAACTTGTGGACAATGATCCCTCGCTCTACGCCTCCTGTACCCAGTCCCGGAATGGCCATCGGGAGGACCGGGGGGTTTCCTAATGGCCTGGCCTGTTAAGTGGCCTGCCTCACACAGGGTGACTGACTGTCTACATGATGTGGCCTGCCGACATGGCCACTGTCATACAGATCATAAATCAAAGCCCTTGATTGGTCTCTGTGTGTCATTCAAGCTCGGGATAACCTCAGCTCAGGGCCCTGTACGACGAAGCAGGATTTTCGCTTAGCCGGCTAAATTCAGGGAAAACTCCGGCTTTCCGGTCCTACGAAGCTGGTTCTCTTTTTAGCAGGCTAGATTTCCATGGTAACTTATGCTTAGC
>CALSBZ010019110.1:11166-22920 GCA_943591055.1 Gobionotothen gibberifrons
GGTTCTCTTTTTAGCAGGCTAGATTTCCATGGTAACTTATGCTTAGCAGCTAACCTGGTCGGGACCAGGTTAGGTTGCAGGCTAAGAGCTAAACTCAGTGAAAGCACTGCCTGCTGACCAATCAGAGCTTTAAAGCGATCAAGTCACATTACAGGAGAAAGGAAAAATCACCGACTGTGTGAACGTGAACATTAATAGAATATCACCTCCCATCTTCAGAGCAATCTGACTATTGTAACATTAGCGTTAAGAAAGCTTACTTAAATATCTGCCACAACATAAGTAACTGGATCAAAGTTACGGTCTATATGCTGTAAAATGTATTATCTCTTCGATTTACACACGGAATATATTGCACGTCAGTCAGCTGAGCCGTATCTGGCCGTGCAACACTCACAGTGCCACATACTGTATGCAGAAGTATTATTTTAAGCAACACATTAAGTTGACGAAACACTCGAGTCAATCATTAATTAATTAAAGTCAGATCGTGTCTTACGGGCAGTGATATCATAAACCTGTTAATGTACGCATTCAAACACTTTTTTCTTTTACCAGCTGTATTCACCTTGCAGGTGCAACTATGTGGCTTTTATCCTGGATAAAGTGTTTAAGTCATGGATGTTTAAAGTTTAACGTCTTCATATTTGTCTAATTATATAGACATTTCATTGAGGAAGTATGACGCTGCGCTGTCAGTACGCTTCTCCATGTTTGTGATTGGTCGAATGCTCCAAATACCACCCCTGTCATGTAAACGCGCACCTAAATAGATAGGGCACGGCTGGCTTGAGCGATCCACTTGATAACCCGCGTCGTAGTGCCGTTTAGCAAGAGGCCGTATGTTTTGGATTAGGCCAACCGGCTAACTCAAACATATCCAGGTTAGGTTGAAACAGCTTCGTAGCACAGGGCCCAGGTTACGTTGCAGGCTAAGAGCTCAACTCAGTGAAAGCACTGCCTGCTGACCAATCAGAGCTCCGTGTGCGGAGCGGGGTGCGGAGTTTAAAGCGATCAAGTCACATTACAGGAGAAAGGAAATACAGTTTAAACTGCCGTTGCAGGAAAGCCGGCCGGCAAAAATCACCGACTGTGTGAACGTGAACATTAATAGAATATCACCTCCCATCTTCAGAGCAATCTGACTATTATAACATTAGCGTTAAGAAAGCTTACTTAAATATCTGCCACAACATAAGTAACTGACTGAAAGTTACGGTCTATATGCTGTAAAATGTATTATCTCTTCGATTTACACACGGAATATATTGCGCGTCAGTCAGCTGAGCCGTATCTGGCCGTGCAACACTCACAGTGTCACATACTGTATGCATAAGTATTATTTTAAGCAACACATTAAGTTGACGAAACACTCGAGTCAATTATTAATTCATTAAAGTCAGATCGTGTCTTACGGGCAGTGATATCATAAACCTGTTAATGTACGCATTCAAACACTTTTTCTTTTACCAGCTGTATTCACCTTGCAGGTGCAACTATGTGGCTTTTATCCTGGATAAAGTGTTTAAGTCATGAATGTTTAAAGTTTAACGTCTTCATATTTGTCTAATTATATAGTTGACTTTTCATTGAGGAAGTATGACGCTGCGCTGTCAGTACGCTTCTCCATGTTTGTGATTGGTCGAATGCTCCAAATACCACCCCTTTCATGTGAACGCGCACCTAACTAGATAGGACACGGCTGGCTTGAGCGATCCACTTGATAACCCGTGTCGTAGTACCGTTTAGCGAGAGCGCGTATGTTTTGGATTAGGCCAACCGGCTAACTCAAACATATCCAGGTTAGGTTGAACCAGTTTCGTAGCACAGGGCCCAGGTGAGGTAAAGGACTCTGAGTGTTTAGATAGTTAACTTAGTCTAAGTTCTCAGTGGGTCTCAAACGGTTTGGTCACCATTTATGTAAACACATATTTCCACACACAGATCTGAAATATACTTTCAGATCTGTGTGTGGAAATATGTGTTTACATAAATGGTGGGAAACACTGCATTTTACAACAGGTTCCCTTGTCTATAAGTCAGCAATTGTTTTAATTGTTAGACGTCTGAAATAGGGTCTGTGGTTAACACAAGCTGAAAGAATGTTCACGTTATGTTCTACGATATAAAATACGTCAGTAAACACCCCAATGGTGAATGTCATAAAACTGTGGTGGCTAACTGTTGTGCACCGACAGAAATGCTAAGAGAGGTTCATTTTTATGTGGTTTTATGTTTGTTTTGTCACTCACTATTTACCTCTCATTCCAGGCTTCCTGATTGTCCACCCCTTGTGTGTCTCCTGTGCTCATCAGCGTCAGCCCCGACCCTGATTGTTCCCACCTGTGTCTTATTATCATGTGCTTAAATTCCCCAGTCTCCCAATGTTCAGTGTCAGTTCGTCTTGTCTCTTGCTATGGTCAGGTCTATGCTCTCTGTGCTCTTGAAAAGTTTTGGTTCCTCACTACGTGAGCGCTTTCATTTTGTTCTCTATTTTTGTCATCTCAACTTGAGATTTGATAGTGACCTTTTTTGTTGTTCATCTTGCTGTATTTTGGAAAATAAAGTATCTTACCAATACTTGACCTCTGTCTCCCGGGTCGTGCAATTGGGTCCTATATCCTATGAGTGTCTGAGTTCATAACACTAACAAGTGACTAAATATGACTAAACGTAATCCCGCTTACAAAAGTCCGTTTTTTACTTGACGTGAAGACATGCTACAATGATGTAGGTGTGGCGGCTGGTGGAATTTTTTTTTTGGTGGGGCTATGGAAATGGTGACCAAACCATACTAGGGGGTCCGGGGGGGATGCTCCCCTGGAAGAAATGTTTGAGAAATGACCCCTTCAATTATGACTTCTGGTGATGTTGGAGGGGGGGGGACAAATTGAGTCTTAAAAATATGAGATAATCCATAATCTTCAGTGTGGTTAGCTATGAATCTTCCAAAACTTCCAAACACCTTGTCCTGGACATAGGTTATACAGTATAAACAGAGCGAGAGCGAGAACGAGAGAGCGAGAGAGAGACAGAGACAGAGACAGAGAGACAGACAGACAGACTCCGTCCTGATTTCATTGCCCTCTCCCAGTTTCCTCCCGGGGTCATATTTCTCCCGATTTCTGACAAAATGAGATTTACTCACGACTGTTTCCACTCTGACTTTAATACAGCTACACCAGTGGTTTTCAAACTGTGGGGTGCGACCCCTGGTGGGTCGCGGAGGTACTGCAGGGGGGTTGCGGGAAGATTTTTGAATTTTTTACCAGTTTTAATTAGGCCAAATTCATTCACAGTATCTATTACAAGCACTTTTGTTCATGTGTAATCCATAATAAAATGATAGTTGGATCTTATTATTATTAGCAGAGAAAATTTAATGTTTTTACAACAATATACAGCGTGCACAACTCAAAGTCTGAGAGGGTGAGGAGGAGTCACAGAAAACTGAACAAGAATCGACAACTCCACCCTCTGCTCACTCCTTTCATGTAAAATACAGGTCCAGCCCACATATGCTCCATGGTGCTACAGGCATTGCACTTACAACTACAATAAGCATGTAAATGTTAATCTACAGCTCCGGCGATCCACTAGCACCGGAGTCTCCACCTACAGACGCAGCCATCCTCATCAACTACTGACTGTAGCGTCACCTTGGATACGATTCCAAACAACTCACAGACTGCATCGGGCGCTGAAATTGCCACCCTGTGGCCATCAGATCTGACGACGCTGATTGGCTGAAATTATGTTTCGACGGCATAGTTTACAGATAGCAACAGTCAGCAATGTGTTGGCTGCTGCTGCTCTGGCTAAGGGCTCCTTTCTTACCGCCCGGATGAGAGAGGGTAATGATACACGCTGCGTCCATGCAGGAAACATGTGACTTATCAGTAACTTTAGACATCGTAAAACAATTTTAAACGAGATTATACAGTTTACTGATAACAACTATATACATATCAATATAACTATCATCACTGCAATACACTCGCTGCTATATATATATATATATAACTATGCAATATTATTATTATTATTATTATTATTAGTAGTATTATTAATAATGCTATGATAATGTGCAATTGCGTAACTGCCACTACGTTTTATTTGTTTGCACTAACTACTAAATACTGCTAATGATTGCATTGAGTGTGACCATCTCTGTTTCTCTGTTTCATGTTGTCTGTGGATGCTTAATTGCTCTTTTTGCTGCACATTTAGTGTATAATTTTGCTGTTGTGCTGCTGTGTTTATTGTGTGTATTGTATTTTGTTACTCTGGCACAACAATTTCCTTCGGGATAAATAAAGTCTTATCTTATCTTATCTTATAATATTTACCTCGTTCATTAAAAATAAAAAATAAAAATATTTCTTTTTTTAACCTCTTAAGCCCGAAGGTCCCGCCAGTGGACCCCCCCCCCCCCCCCCACAGTTTTTTTTCGAGACTATGTCTCAGGGCTTCTTAACATTTATGAAACTATTAATGTTCCATACCCTTTTAAAGGTAAGAAACTCCGCTAACTGAATATATGAACAATTTCTAGCAAAAAAAACCACAAGAGTAATACCAAGCCTTTGAATTAGCATTGAGCTAGCAAATTGCTAACTAATGCTAACGGACTTTTACACAGAACTCACGGTAGAAATGCCCTTATTACTATCTTAACTGCACAAACAAGATATACGATTTAAAGCTGAGACTCCACAGATTCCAGACATGTAATGTCATCACTGTACGACCCCGAATTGCGGAGCTATCAGCCAGAAAAGAGAAAGTAAACAACATCCGGTTTCAAAAATATTACAATAATTACGTCTTACCTTTTTTGATTTGTGATCAAAAGTTGTGTTCACCTTAATCCAATGTCTTTGTGTCACGTAGAATTTTTTACTGATAATCCATCATCATATTTATGGCAATATACTGGGTATAAAGTTTTGCAGTCCAGGCTTGCACTTTCAGATATGCTTCAGGAGCAATCCTACTCATTAGACGAAAATAATGCATTTAGCCACAGTTTGATTTCAAAGGTTCAGGTGATGTATGCGTATTTGAAAATAACCACTCAAGATATATGTGGTATAAAAAAGGCTCTATGGAAACTACATCAGCCTCATGTCTTAGTGTTTTGTCATTCCTAAAACCTAAAGAATGTCCCTTTCTCATTTCGATTTATGTTCTCCTGCCATCTTATCCAGCCTGTCCTTTATGCCTTTCTCTTTTCATCCATCCCTATCTTGTCTCCTCTTATTTTCTCTGCCATTTAATACAAGTAACAATGGCTCCTCGGAGAACATGGCTGATCAATTTCCCTGCCTGGTATTGAATGGTGTCTTTCTGTTGTGGTCAGCCACATCTCTTCTCCAATCTTTCCTCTTTCATCCTCTGACACTTTCACTTCAACAAGGCATTGTTGCTTTGGAGGAATTACTCTTTAATAATGCGATCATCAACAGCAGCAGGCACTCTTAACCTGCAGTTAAGCCGCTCAGTAACCGATAGCATAAGGTTAGAATGTCAGCACCCTGGTGTGCATACAATGACGTATAGTGTTGTAGAGCATTGGCGGAACTGTTAAGCGACTGCAATTAAAGTTATTGATGTTAAAGGAACATCATCCGTCAATATTGTGTCTATGTTTCCAGTACCAGGAGCTTAGCTTGACACAAAGACTGAAAGTAGGGGAAACCAATTTAATTGAGAAATAGACCTTTTGAAAAACTTCAAAACTGTTTTTTTTTTGCACTTTTATTGTCATTACATTTGTCTGCATTTGACCCATCCTACTGTTAGGAGCAGTGGGCTGCCATTATGAACGGCACCCGGGGAGCAGTGTAGGGAACATTGCCTTGCTCAGGGACACCTCGGTAGCACTTGGTCTTGCCAGGACTTGAACTGGTGACCTTCCAGTTGCCTAGCCACCTTTCTTCCCCATTCTGGTGCTCGGTTTGAACTTCAATAGGTCGTCTTGACCATGTTTACATGCAGGGCCGCCCCTCCCTACAGGCCAATCACGCAGGCTGCATGGGGCCCCGCCTTGCGCAGGGGGCCCCGCCCAGAGGGCCTCAGCTGATGTGCGCAGTTCTCGGTGCAGTTCTCCACGCACCCCCCCGCTGACACACGAGAGTGAGAGGTGACAAGGGGAGCACGTCTGTAACCCGACACCGTTGCAATGAATCGACATCTGACCAATCACGGCTTTGATACGGCCACTAGTGCAGGTGAAGAGATGTCGGTGAAAAGACAGTTTCAGTCCGGCGCAAGCAAGAGGGAAAAAAAATAAAACATGAAGAAACTAGAGCATCACTCGAAGGTGGGTTATTGTATGAGTCAAACGTACAACTTGCAAATGTTGTATAAGTCAAATTGCCAATTGCCATATTAAAACATCAGCTGCAATTCACGACATGAAGAAGGCAGTCTCTGCATAGCATATAGGCTAATGGAGATGCAGTTATTTCCAGCATTCTTTATTTACCATTAATTCAAGTATGTTATGCCTTTTTATCTGCTAATGTACAGGAGGAAGAGTGATAAACTGTCTGTCTAGTTGGCTTACATAACAGTTAAAGTTTACAGCCTAAAAAACATGGAGCATTTTTTCCCCTTTTATTCATTTTTATGTCAATTTGCACATTTCATGGTGATGCTCAGCCTCTCCCCTTAACTCCTAACACTGATAGAAATGTGTTTGTAGTTGTTGATACATTGCTGACAGAGGCAACTACATTTGAATACAGATTTAAGAAATATCAGTTTTTGAGCATGTCATAAGCATGTTTTGTCTTGACTGTATTACAACTATATTATAATAAAATATAGTATTTATATTATTGAATTGATTATGATTATTATTAGTAGTAGAAGTAGTTTATTTGCATTAGTTGTATTTGAATCTTTTTGAGGCTAGTATTTGGCAGGAAATGCAGATGCATTCACCTGTAAATGCATACTGAATGACATACATGCACAATTATGCGCTTTGAGCACCAGGAAAAGCGCTTTATAAATGTAATGTATTATTATTATTATTATTATTATTTACCATTTACTTCACTGTATAAATAAGTAACTGTGTTGATAATAATAATAATAAACAGGAATTATATTTGCAAAGTAGTCTACTTTGTTTTCCAAAAAATGTTTTCACTCCTGTCGGTTGGGGGGGGGGGGCCTCATCTCACAATGTCGCTTGGGGCCCCAAGTTGGCCAGGGGCAGGCTCTGTCTACATGCTTAAATGCATTGAGTAGCTGTTATGCGATTGGCTAATTAGATGAACGAGCAGTTGAACAGGTGTATAAAGTAGCCAGTGAGTGTATAGATATAAGGGTACACAGATTATGTTTAAAAAGATACATTTAAATATCTTCCATATTTTTACGTTTCATGTATCACTGTTATTTCTATATTGGGACACCAGGTCGTCACCAGGGTTTTTTAATGCAATAGAGGTTGGTTAGGGTTAGGGTTAGCCTTTAGCTGGCTTGAGAAAACTTCAAACCCTGATCAAAGAAAATGATTACCACAAAGAGGGTTATCAAATATATTTTTAAACCCAGGCTTTTTGAGCATTCTCAAAAATGGGGTGTTGACTCATTTAACTTTTTTACTGCAAAAACCTTCAAATCAAATCAAGTTTTATTTATAAAGCACATTTAAAACGATTTTTGGTCGAGCCCAAAGTGCTGTACATACTATAAAAATGCTTTACAATAAAAACACTTTACAACACATACAACGGCACAAATATAAAATAACACACAAGGCAATGTCAGGAGTCGTGCTCCGCTCTGACTAGAAGGCCAGAGAGTAGAAGTGAGTCTTTAGGGTTGATTTAAAAAAAGAAACAGGGTCTGGGCCGACCTCACATGGAGGGGCAGAGTGTTCCAGAGCCTGGGGCCAGCTGCTGCGAAGGCTCGGTGCCCTCGGGTTTTGAGCCTGGTCTACGGAGCCCCCTAGGGGACATGGAGAAGAAAAAAAATGTATTTGAAAAAATAAAAAAGTTTTGCGATATCTCGCAAAGTTTCATTTAGCTCGATGTACTTCCTGGTCAGTTTGGCTGCTACGGCAACACAGAAACCACAACAATGGAGCGGTTCATCGATTTTACTTTGAGCTTGGCCTTAAATATAAAGATATAACATCAGTGCTTGGCAATAGGCACGGGTTTCACACATAGACTGTATATATAAAGGGTTTCACATAAGTGAAGACACCTCAAGAGAACACTCAGAGCGAGGGGACATGCACGTCCCTCGAGTTATTGACAGATTCGAATTTCGCGGATCAATAACTCATGAACATAACGTTGTAAAAATACAAACAACATGACTTTACAATGATAGCAAGGTAGACAACGAGCTACAGAGTCGTTTTTATCAGAACAGTTCGATACGTGCCGTCATCCGAGCTAAACATCAAGAATTTGTCACAATCTGCAGCTTGAGGAGGGAGAGGAGTGCTTAGGGACCGTCTACAAACTGCAACGGGGTTTTGCGAGATATCGCAAAAGTATTGCGAGATCTCGCAAAGGGGCGCAAACCTTTTTTTTTTTTTTTTGTTCAAACCTTTTTTTTTTTTTTTTTTTTTCTCCATGTCCCCATGGTGCTCCGTACTACCAGCAGCAGCTGGTCAGCAGACCTTAAGGCTCTGGTTGGGGTGTAGCGCTGGAGGAGTTCGGCTATATAGGCCGGGGCCAGCCCATTTAGTGCTTTAAAAACAAATAAAAGGAGTTTAAAATCAATTCGGAACCGAATTGGAAGCCAGTGCAGTGAGGCCAGAATTGGGGTGATGTGGTCACGCTTTTTGTGGCCAGTAAGAAGACGTGCAGCTGCATTCTGCACTAGCTGCAGGCGTCTAATTGAGGCCTGGTCCATACCCACATACAGACCGTTGCAGTAATCCAACCTTGAGGTTACAAAGGCGTTGATAACCCTTTCCAAGTCTTTAAAAGATAAAAACGACTTGGTCTTAGCCAATAGTCGTATTTAAAAAAAAAAAAAAGCAGGTTTGAACTACGCTGCTGACCTGCTTATCAAATTTAAAAGTGCTATCGAAGGTCACTCCAAGGTTCTTGACAGAGGGGAGGATGTTTTTTTTAAGGGAGCCCAGAGTATCAACTGGGGAGGCTGGAGGTTGGGGTCCAAAAAAGATGACCTCAGTCTTACTCTCGTTTAGGTTGAGGACATTTTGGCTCAGCCAGGATTTGACCTCTGTCAAGCAGTCCATCAGTAGCTGTAAAGATTTAGCATTGGAATTGAGAGGCAGATAGATTTGTACATCATCTGCATAACAATGGAAGGGGACATTGTGTTTTGTGAGGATTGAACCCAGGGGAAGTATGTAAAGTAAAAATAGGATGGGGCCCAGAATCGAGCCTTGGGGAACCCCACAGGTGAGAGGGGCTTTGGCAGAGGAGAAGGCACCCAGCTGCACTGAAAAGCTACGGTCTGTCAGGTAGGACCTGAACCATGCAAGGGCAGAGCCTGTGATGCCAGCGGACTGTTCAAGCCGTGACAACAGGATGCTATGGTCCACTGTGTCAAAGGCAGCTGGGCTACCTGAGTCAGCGGCTAGGAGCAGATCATTAAAAACTCTTAAAAGGGCTGTTTCAGTGCTGTGCATGGGTTTAAAGCCAGACTGAAACTTTTCATGGATTCCATGCATACAGATGAAGCACTTACTTTAGGACTCCAGCTTAGGGGTTCCTGCCTACTGCAAGCCAACTCCCAGTTTGGAGGAAGGTCAAGCCCTCCCACTATTTTCCAAGAGGGCGTTGCCAGATTTTCAATTTCAGGTTTTAACCAGGAGATGGCGCTTCATTCACAAATACAGAAATGATGTAGTGCGGATAAAGCTGCTTGAATGAAGAGCATTTGAACATATACAGTAGTCTTTATATACTAATAATCATAATAATAATGTAAATGTTTACATTACATTAAACCATGCATTTTGTAATGTCAGCATTTCATTTAGAAGAAAAGTAGTTAGTTAGTTATTTTCATGTCGATGGACACTGAATAATATTTTTGAATAGAGGATTCATAATATTGTACAGCATTTTAAATTCTAAATATCCCTGCAAATATAGCAATGACATTTCTGCTTCTATCTTTGCAAAACGAGTAAACAGTCACATTTGATCTTGATACGGGATCAATGTGTGTAGTCTTTAATATTAAACATGATCGCTGGTAGACAGCCACAGAAGTCGTATCACAGTTTAATCTGAGCGGATCACTGTTTATCACAGCTCTCCACGCTGCTCCTGGGCGGAGCAGCTGAAGACTTCTCCACGCTGCTTTCAAACTGTGAGTAAACAACGTGGTGTGTGTTAGTCGTATCTTGGCTCTCTGTTCGGTCAAATATTAAAGCTACATGTGCGCGTGCGTTTCGGAGAGTTTGTGTGTGTGTTCCTGCCAGTAATTAGCCGTGTCTCGGCTCGCTGTACGGGTAAATATTGAAGCTAAATTACACAACAACTACATGTCCCACAATGCATTTCGTTCTGTGACTCGCGCTGCTTGCGCACTGTCTTAATCTCAGCCATATTTTAACCGCCGGCCGACAGGGGGCGAAAGAGACGAGTGAGCGATACAGGGAGAGAAACACAGAAGAAGAGATGAGAGCGCAGCAGAGAGAAGCGGAGACGATATCTGTATAGTTCAATGTTCATTGACAATACATATTGAATTGTACTTTCTTTATTTGATTGGCAGTCAGTTGTTCATTACATGCAGACGTTGATAAAGCTACAGGTTACTTCAATATCACACTAATTCATGAAGCAACTTAGACATTTTGATTTTCCGGACCTTTGCATGGGGACATTTTCTTATTCTTTGTCATGTTCTCAGTTCTTATTACTTTATTAAGGCCTGCTTCATAATGTACTGTATCTAAATGTGTGTTCTCTCTTACAGACAGATTTCAAAGAGGAAAAGGAAGTGTCACGAAGAAACTTGCATTTCATTTGATGTTATAATTTGTATGCATGTAGGCCTATATCTGTTGTATACTGTATGTTTATACTTGAAAAATACAAATATTTCAGCATCTGAAGTAACTTTTATATACATTTGGGTGAGTAAATGAGAAAATGTAAAATGCGCTGTCCCACGGTAATTCAGAAGGCTCACAGGTCACATTCCAAACATTATTTAAAACAATACTGTAGGTGCTTTCCCACAGTTTACAGTTTGATTTGTATAGAGGGATTAGCGCTGTGGCTGAATGACCAGCCATTACTGTTGATTTGCATACTGTAGAGCAGGGGTGTCAAACTCAAATACACAGTGGGCCAACATTACAAAATGGGTACTAGTCGAGGGCGGGACTGGTTCAATGTTTATTGCAAAACTTATTGAAATGAACTTATTATACATATTAAACCTGGAACTAACAAAGCTTAAATTATTGCCTATAAAAACAACATTAAACATTACATAATCAGGTGCATTCATTTCTTATGGCTCTATCTGCAGCTTTTCCGGAGTCATTTCTTATGATTACATTTTCCCACAGGCCAACAACAGCTTCAACAAAACTATTCCCCTCAAAGAGAAAACCAAACATGCCCTGTTGTCGTGAGAGAGAAAGTGCAGAAGGAAACATCCATTAAACTCAGTATGCTGCTCTGTGATGCGTGAGCTGTATGCTCGAGTCTTCCTGCCTGTCGGCCTGTCAGATCTTGTAAAAGTAGAAGTACTCAGATCTTGTACTTGAGTAAAAGTAGAAGT
>CALSBZ010019134.1:0-11382 GCA_943591055.1 Gobionotothen gibberifrons
GACTCCTGCGGAAGGGATCGAGGTTGTAAACAGAACCGGTAAATGGTCTGAGATATGCGTTGTTACACAGATTTCATCCACAGATACAGACAGTCCAAACGATAATACTAAATCTAAAGTGTGTCCTTTTTCGTGGGACACACTTTCACAATCAAGACTGGTCTAACAGTCAGCATTGGATCAACAGAAACTCTTAATGCCTCATTGAATACCTTTTATTACAGAAATAGTTGGACATTTTGGAAAAAATACATTTTCTCTTTCTTGCTCAAAGTAGGTGCTTTCACATACAGCAGGTATGATCACAAGGCTTTGCAAGCGGTTCCACTCATACTACACTTGATGGTCCGCTTATTTTTTGTCTTGGCATGTGATGGAAATGTTATGATTTCTTGCTATTTTGTCATCTTCGGCTCAAAAGATTTTTTGTAAATTCCTCACTTCAGACTGAAACATGTGTAACATTATATAATTTATCTAAAGTTAAACCAACTTGCAATGGAAGATTCCTGAACATTTTGGTCAGGATGAATTTTTTTACAAAAGGTATTCACACTCCAGACATGAATAATCCTGAAAGGTCTTCTGTATTTGTAAAGGGGGCTTACAATTTAAAAAAAAAGTGTTGTTGCTCAGCTATTTTTCTTGGCAGGTTCATGAAGCAATTAATATATAAATCATTATCGTGTTGGGCTCAGGTTTTAAAACAGACCACCAACAGGCCACCAAAGAGGTGTAATTCAATGATAATCCGGAGGCAGAATACGTAGATTCTTGTTAGTAAACCCTAAACCACAAGGCAGAATCTTTTCTCCTTCTTGGGCATTGTCCATATGTGAAGGCACTGAGGTAATCCTTAGAAATTGGAAGGGTATCCCTTTCTTTCTTTGGGGGTTAAAACCAGTAATCCTTTAAAAGTGGACCGACTCTTGTTCTCTCTCTCTTCATCTTGCCGTTTTAAGAAGGAAGTGTAATCTGCTTTTAGTTTGGTGCTGGATTTTTCCCTCAATAGGCATCTGGGGATATGAGAGCAGGTCGAGATGATGGTTTGAGTGCATAAGTGGACAAGTTGAAAAGCCTATTGTTAGGAAAAAGAAAGTGACAGAGAAAAGGAGAGAACAGAAAAGAAACAGAAAACATGTAGGTGCTTTGGAAGGTTTTAATGAAACATATATCAAAAAGGATAGACAAGAATAATGTGAGACTGATTGAAAGTAATAAGAGACGAGTTAAGTAAAAGGCAATAAGAAAATGGGGAGACGTAAAGAAGCAAACATCTCTGAACCAACATACCGAACCACACAGGATATTAGGTTGGTGGTCAGGCGTAGAAGAGTGATTGTTAGGTCGTGTTGAAGTGACTAAACACACACACACACACACACACACACACACACACACACACATGCACCTTAAGTAACTGAATCTCCCAGTAGGAGCCAGTGTAGTTTTAACCCTTGACCTCTTGACCTCGTCTTAGTTACTGCGCAGTTAGCTTAGCCGCTGTGAAACCATCAGATACTTGTGGTAAAGTTGCAGCCAGGGAGTGATTATGTGTTGATAAACCACATACCTGAACAAAGCTGTTGAATCGCTCTGTAGTTGATTTTACACAATGCATTACGTATACTTCTTGATACTCTGATTCTGCAAGCAGTCATCCATTTCGTTGGTGAATCTGTTCAAACTTTTTTGCACATAAAATAAATGTCATCCTTCTTTTTGACTAGGAGGCAAATTGGCTTGATTTATGTGTTGCTTGAGGGGAGAAATACCAACCCTGTCTCCTGCAAAATTACGTTCCCATACAAATAAACTGCAACCTCAATTATGTTTAGAGGGAAACATATTTTCTCCTGGAATATGGTTTCAGTTTTAAACAGGCGGTTAATGTTGTAAATTGAAAGAAAACCAAAAACTCAGCGGTTGTGTTTACAAAAGAACATGGTTTGGCTTGAAATAAGCAAGTTTGTTAAGGACGTAAATAAAGAAGGTGAGCCAACAGTGACTTTTGGTTTCACCCGGGACACGAATAGGAGTCTAGGGTCAAACCCATCCACCCCAAACCTCCTCCATACACAGATGTATTGAAGAAGACATATTATGCTCAGGTTTCTTAAAGGGCACCTATTATGCAAAATCAATTTTTTCATTTCTTTTATGCATAAACATGTGTCCCCTCTGTGTAAAGAGATTCTGAAAGTTTCAGAAATTTTTTTGCTCACTTTTTGTCCTGATCCATTTATATAAAAACCAGTCTGAAAATGAGCTGATCAGATTTTGGCCGCTTGTGCATCCATTAGCCAATAACCAACCAAGGTAACACCCCCCACCTTATCACCTGAATCTCCTCCTAGAGCACCATTGTGTTCTTTTTAACCAAATATCTCTCAGAGGGGCGTGGGGAGTGGCTCCTTATTTTCATCTAAAGTAACAGACAGAGAATCAGCACTTTAGAAACAGGGCTGACACAGAGGGGATTATGGGATGCTACAATGGGTGATCTGTTTGGTGTTTCGAGCCAAACACTTCAGAGACATGTTTTGTATATATCTGAGAGCTATAATATATTGATGAAAAACAGTATAATAGAGGACCTTTAATTGTATTTTGTGCCTGTGACATGTTTACATGCTTTAGCCAGAGCCCAGTCTGCTCTGAATGGTTAGCTGGTAGGCTCTATTGTGATTGGTCAACATGTACAATGTGCCATATCTCTAGCCAATAAAAGAGTGCTCCTTAGTGTTGTCAATATGTGTGTAAAAGGCCATTTCTGGCCAGGGGCGGAGTGTAAGGGAGAATTCTAGCCTTTGCAGACCATTTCAACGCCCACAAACCTATATAACACACTAACTATGGACTGACTCAGCATGTGACGGACCCCACGCACAATAAGGGGCACACTCTGGACTTAATTATCTCAAAGGGTCTGAATATCTCTAAGATTGTGGTGACTGATGTTGCACTCTCTGATCATTCCTGCGTTTTCTTTGAGAGCTCTATTTCTGTTCACAAAAATGTTCAAAAAGAGGTAACCACAAAGCGATATTTAACTGAAAATAATAAGGAAATGTTTGTTCAGAATTTTTCCACACTTGCCCCTGCTAACATCTCAGTAAATTAGCGAGTAGATCATTGTAATTCAAAAATAAAATGTTGTATAGATGCCATTGCTCCAACTAAGGTAAAGGAAGTGTCTGGCAAGAAAATATCTTCATGGAGAAAGGCCATGACCGTGAAAACAGAAAAAAGAGTGTGTCGAAAAGCTGAACGTAGGTGGCGAAAAACTAATCTCCAGGTTAATTTTGAAATCTATAAAGAGAGATTTGGCCTTTATAATTTGGAATTGAAAAATGCACGACTTTCTTCTCTGACATCATCGCCAAAAACAAAAACAATAATAATAATAATAATGATGTAATGAATTTGCCTCCTTCACTGACACCATTTAGAAAATCAGACAAGCAGTCAGTGCCTCTGTATCAGGTACAGCAAATGTGTTGTCCCTATGTCCACCTAATATCAATTCAAACACCTTGGCACAATTCCATCAGATTAATGATAAAGACCTAGAGAACATTATACAACTTCTGAAATCCTCCTCCTGCTGCCTCGATATTATTCCATCAGGATTTTTCAAAAATGTTTTTCCTTGCATGGCCTCAGATCTACTTCATATAGTAAACAAATCTCTTCACTCAGGTGTGTTTCCACAGACCCTGAAAACTGCAGTCATTAAACCGCTCTTAAAAAATAATAATCTAGATGCTTCAGTAATGAACAATTACAGGCCCATATCAAACCTCCCATTTCTAGGTAAAATCATTGAAAAAGTAGTTTTTCAACATCTGAGTCATTTCTTTCATTTAAATAACTGTTTTGATGTGTTCCAGTCAGGCTTTCGTCCAAACCACAGCACTGAGACTGCTCTTGTAAAGGTCTTCAATGACATCCACTTAAACACAGACAGTGGCAGAACTTCAGTGTTAGTATTATTAGATCTCAGTGCAGCGTTTAACACTGTTGACCACAACATATCACTAGACCCACTGGAAAACTGGGTGGGACTTTCGGCAACAGTTCTTCAGACTTCGCCAGTTCTTCGTTTATTCCTCAGTGGTAAACTATCGTCCAGGCCCACTCGTATTTTTCATAGTTACCTTTTTTGATACTCCTTATGAAAGAAGAGCTTTTCCTAAACCTGCTTGTTTTTTCATTTTCCAGATTCACATGCTCCAGCCGCTCAGCCTGCCACGTCCAGCCAACCCTCCTGTTCTGCCCAGCTCCACGTCTTCCTCGTACGTGTGTCTCTTCAGCTCGTATACAGTGTCGTGGACTAAATAAATCATTTTTTGACACTTCACCACCGTCTCAGTAGTAGTGCTTGCATAGCGGGTTCTCTCTCCAGTCACTTCTCACAAAACCTAACAGAAGAACTGGCCAAGAATGAACCCCGCAGGCACTGGAGCGGATCCCGCCACAGTCCATCATGCTCTGTCTAGTCAGGGTTCCCTTCTGGGTCAACACGACCAGATCATTCGGACTTTAGTTGAGAGCAATCAATCCATGTCTCAGCATGTCTCTGAGTTAGCTCGCCAGATTTAAATTCTAACCACCTCAGTGGCAGCTTCTCAAGCTACTCCCAATCCAGCTGTGTTTCCTACTCCACGCCAGGATTTCCACATCCCCGAGCCTGATCCATTCCACGGAGAGGTAGAGAAATGCAGAGGATTTCTTTTTCAGTGCAACAGGGTTTTTCGCCAGAGTCCTGCTGCTTATGCCGCTGATGGCACCAGGATTGATTTTGTTATTACTTTACTCCGTGGCAAGGCTTTAGCATGGGCAGAGGCTTTGAGCGCTTCGGTGGATTTTGACTCTATGCGTTTTGAGTGCTTCTCAAGGCGTTTTTCTGCTGTTTTTGACCATCCCAATTATTCTGGCTCCGCTGAGAGTCAGCTGCTCAGTTTACAACAAGGAAACCGCACTGTAGCTGATTATTCCATCGAGTTTCACACACTCGCTGCGGAGGCTCGATGGGACGAGGCAGCTCTCAAGGTGGTCTTTTTGAGAGGATTAAAGGATCAGCTCCGGGATGTGTTGGCAGTACGAGACGTTCCAGCGGATCTCTCAGAGTTGATTGCCTTAGTGTCCCACCTAGACTGTCGTTTGCGGGAGCGCCGAGCTGAGCGGACACAGCGGAATCCACCAGTTTCACACAGTAAGCCACCTCTCCTCCCGAGGAGGCTATGCAGCTGGGGCGTGCTAGACTCTCTCCGGAGGAGCGACAGCGCCGGATCTGTGCTGGTCAATGCATGTATTGCGGCAACGCCGGGCATGTCATTTCCAACTGTCCAGTGCGCCCAAACGTGGGAGCTCGTCAGTGAGATTGGGGGTTCTGACGAGTTCACAGCCATCAGTTTTACCCCCTACCTTAAGCCGTTTTCTAATACCTGCCAAGATCTGTGTGAACACTATGACTTTTCCTCTCCAAGCCCTCATTGACTCTGGAGCTGAGGATAGTTTTTTGGACCGGGAGTTAGCTGAACAGCTGGGACTTTTGCTGGAACCTTTAGAGGAACCTCTAACAGCTTACGCACTCAATGGGCAGAGAATCTCCTCAGTAACAGCACAGTCAGCTCCCTTGACATTGATCATCTCCGGCAACCACAGAGAGCTCATCAAATTAAAGGTAATCTCTGCACCTTCCACACCTTTGGTATTGGGTTATCCGTGGCTTCGCACTCACAACCCACACATTGATTGGATTAATGGAAGGATCATTGAATGGGATAAGAACTGTCTCGCTAACTGCCTGTTATCTGCTGTTCCTTCTGTCTCTGTCTCTCCTAACCCTGCCTTCTGCTCTGATGCATCTATAGACTTAACTGGAGTTCCTACGACCTACCACGACCTGAGATTGGTCTTCAGCAAGGAGAGGGCTCTCTCACTTCCTCCTCACCGGCCCTACGACTGCCCTATAGATCTGTTTCCTGGGGCTTCTCTACCCACCAGCCGCCTCTACAACCTATCCCGTCCTGAGAAGGAGGCTATGGAGCTATATATCACTGACTCAGTGGCTGCTGGGATTATTCGTCCTTCCTCCTCCCCTGTGGGTGCCGGGTTCTTCTTCGTTGGCAAGAAGGATAAATCACTGCGTCCGTGCATTGACTTTCGTGGATTAAACAACATTACTGTCAAGAACAAGTACCCATTACCCCTTCTCACCTCTGCTTTTGAACCTCTCCAAGAGGCAACCCTGTTCACCAAGCTTGACCTCAGGAACGCCTATCACCTGATCCGTATCCGTCAAGGAGATGAATGGAAGACGGCTTTCAACACTCCCTTAGGCCATTTTGAGTACCTCGTCATGCCTTTTGGTCTCACTAACGCCCCAGCAGTGTTTCAGGCTCTGGTCAACGATGTCCTGCGTGATTTCCTTAACCGCTTTGTCTTTGTGTACATAGACGACATCCTGATTTTTTCCAAGAACCAGGAAGAACACGAGAGACAT
Organism: Gobionotothen gibberifrons; assembly: GCA_943591055.1. Taxonomy (NCBI): domain Eukaryota; kingdom Metazoa; phylum Chordata; class Actinopteri; order Perciformes; family Nototheniidae; genus Gobionotothen; species Gobionotothen gibberifrons. Next base: position 6,512 of record CALSBZ010019134.1, read on the forward strand.
GTCCGCCTGATGCTTCAGAGACTGCTGGAGAACAAGCTCTATGTCAAGGCTGAGAAGTGTGAGTTCCACCAGAACTGGATCAGCTTCCTGGGCTATATCATCAGGCAAGGCAGAGTGGAGGCAGATCCTGGAAAGATCGAGGCTGTGGTGGAGTGGCCAACCCCTACTACGAGGAGGGAGCTTCAGAGGTTTCTGGGCTTCGCCAACTTTTACCGCCGCTTCATCAGGAACTTCAGTAGGGTTGCTGCACCCCTCTCAAGACTCACCTCTGTCAACATCAAATTCTTCTGGACCCCTGAGGCAAATTAGGCTTTTCGCAAGCTCAAGTCCCTGTTCACCTCTGCTCCCATCCTCATCCAGCCAGACACTGAGAGGCAGTTTGTTGTGGAGGTTGATGCGTCAGACACTGGGGTGGGAGCTGTCTTGTCGCAAACAGCTGGTCCTGATAACATTCTCCATCCTTGTGCCTTCTTTTCTCGCCGCCTCTCTCCTGCTGAGTGCAATTATGATGTAGGAAACAGGGAGCTTCTGGGAGTAAAGTTGGCGTTAGAGGAGTGGAGACACTGGCTCGAGGGCAGCAAGCAATCATTCCTGGTCTGGACAGACCACAATAATCTCGCCTACTTCCAGTCAGCGAAACGGCTGAACTCCCGACAGGTGGGCTCTCTTTTTTAGTCGGTTCAACTTTTAGGGATGGGTACCGAGCCCCGGTATTAAACAGGCCTCGGGGCTGAATTATTAAAGACCGTGGTACCGTTAAGCTCCGACGTTATCGGTGTTTTTATCGGTACTGAAGACATCTAAAATATATATGTCGTATGTATTATTGCAGTTGTAGTGTCGCCAACTCCGTTTCTAATACGCAGAAAGACTGCAAAATAGTATTTTCGATCTTTCCAATTCAGACGAGATCTCTCTCCCCCCCCGTCTGTGTGTGAGGGGGCGGGGCAGTTTACACACACGTAGCTGCTACATGCAGCAACACACACACACGGAGGAGATGGCGGAGAGAACGCGCTCCGAGCTGTGGTTAAACTTTACCCGTCTCGATGCTCGTTACCAAAAGTGCAATAAGAGTTTAGCATGAAAGGGCGGTAACACGAGCAATTTGTCTAAACATTTAACAAAAGTGCACCACATCCAGACGGAGAAATGCACCGGATTCGACTGTCTTTCTAGTAGCTCTGTAGCCCCGTCCACGAGTAACGTTTCCACGTCAGGTGTTATGTATGCTAGCAGCAACACACGGAGTTAACTCAATGATACAAACATGGGTTAATGATTAGAGGTAACTGAGTTATTTAGTTTGTTAAAGTTTCAGCTATTCTGTTTACAGTTCTGTCATCAGATTATTTAATACCATTTGTAGCATTTCCCTCCGAATAATGGTTGTAGGCTTTACTGATGAATTTGAATTTATTTGTAACTCCAGACCCAACGTAAGAGCTTGAGCCTCTTCGGGGGGTGCTAACATTTAAATATACAGTCCGTTCTTCTCTTTCTCCGCCGTTACATAGAAGATATTACTTTCCCCGTCACGTTGTTTCCAATGCCACAACAACATCCTTTCAGCTGCGTGAACTTGCCTTCAAAATAAAAGCATACATATGAAACAGGAAGTTCACCTAAATTACATTATAAGATATATATAAAACTGCAACGAAAGCAACAAAAACAATGCAACATCCCCTTCAGTCTCAAATAACACAAATTGGGTTATCTACACCATTTGTTAAAACATTGTTGTTTCTTTTGATGTGAAATATTATGTATTTAATTTAAATAAAAAGCAATGTTAGTTTTGTTCACAATTTGTTTAGTTAGTTTACCTTGGTTTTTTTTCTCCAAAAGAACCGATAAGAGTACCGTTAAAAGACCGGACCGATAAGCGGTATCGATAAAAGTAGTAGTACCGTTAAAACCTTAACGATACCCATCCCTATCAACTTTAGCCTCACATACCGTCCAGGTTCTCCTGGACTGGAGTTTGCGATTTATAAAATACTAACTTGACGGGAAAACGTGCGGTCCTCCACGCAAACTCTAACCCATGCGTACGCACTAAGCACAAACACGGGAGAGACGAGAAACTGCGACACCGTTGGCAGAAGGAAGAATGGAGAGAAATATGTGGAAATAATACCATAAATAAAATGTTACGTCTCATTTATCATATAGGAAGAATGCATTTTCACAAATTGATTAAAGCCAATCTTAAAATGATCTAACAAACGCCTGTTTGAGAGTCCTCAGTGCACACAAAAACATAACTTGGAGAAATAAATAAATACGGATATGCTATTTAAAACCACCTCGAATATGTTGTGTTAATGTTATAAAATGTTTTCTCATAAATTATGCGGTAAGCAGGAGGACAGAATTACGTCTAAACTGACGCCGTTTTGCATTTCTATTGGTTGTAGGTACGAGCATGGTTATATGTTTAATACATGTTTAATCGTGTTTTATGCCGTTTGCCAAGACTTGATAAGTCGCTCGTAAAGCACAGGAGGCATGGAATGTAAGAACACCATATGTGGTAAATTGTACAGCTAATATAACACAACACATTAGTTGTATTTCCTTTAACTGGTGGATATAGAGTTGCTGCGGAGGGAGGGGGGGGGGGGGGGTTGAGATGCACAGGCTGCAGTGGAGACGCTGCGCACAGCTGATCGACAGCTGGGACACAAACCACCAAATACAAAAATATAATTCAGATCCAGTCGTCATGACTCCACTCCGGAGGGATTCGGATTTCTACTACGTAAGCAACCTTCCCACGTCAATCCTACGCACAATCCTAACTGAGTTAGCCCAGTTAGCACCGTGTCAATGGCTCAGCACCCCAAAAAACGTTTACCCATTTTCACAGTTGTGGTAGATATAGCTTGCTTGTTTTAAACATCATAAATACACAAACAACAATGAATACTTACAGATTGGGTACCCGAATCTCCCGCTGGTCCAAACAAAGTAGGAACAGCATCGTCCTTCAGTGTCCTACGCTGTATATATCCGGTATGAATCGCTTCATGTTTTGTGAAGCTATTCCCCCGTGAAATGCCGCACACACAGTAAAATACCGGCTCCAACATCTGAAGGAACAGTGTTAAAAAGGAATGTCAACCACTGACTTCGTCCTGCCCTCGGTAAGGCATGCATTGAACATTTCCCCTCACAAGACAGGAAACAGACCCTCGTTGGCATGACTGGATACAGTTTTGAACTGAACCTGAGATTCCAACAGTAATAATGCTAGGCTGGCAGAGGGTACGGCCATAGCTCTGGGCGTGGCTACTGGGTGCTTCTACGACACAGCACCCAGGAAGTAAAAAATGGACAATGACGTATCTCCAACAAGCCGTTTTGGGGAGGTATTTTCTGTTTTAGAGTTGTACTCACTACAGGGTGTACTTTGAGGGTTTTGACTCTGCACACCGTTTACATGCAGAAAAACCTTCATAACACACAAGGGGACGGGTAATAACTGGAATAGCATGACACCTCACCTTTAACAAAGTTGAAACTAGATAGCATATCATTCCAATGACACAAAAAGTGTGTCTTTCTCTTCCATGCATTCCTGCAGAGGACGTTTGAATATGGATGATTCTGCCGATGCGTCAGAGCCTAACAAAACTCACTGAGCATTTAAAGGTTTTCTTCTCTTCATCACATGGGTTCCTTTAGATGGCAGACGGGACAGAAAGGTTAAAGGTAGAGCAGAGTGGTTTCAGTAAACCCTCTGGAGACAAACCCTCTCACCTCTCTCATCCCTCATTTTGAGTATGTGTGTGTGTGTGTGTGTGTGTCTATAGGAGCGCTCTAAAGTAGATCCCCCTCACCTTTCAGTGACTTTTTTGAATGAGACTGCATGTGGCCAGCACAGGGCAGAGGTACTGACTGAGGCTGGTGTGTAGGTACGTGAGGGGATTAGTGGCTTTGGCCAAGGCTAATCTGCAGGTCCCCAGGGAGTCTGCAGAGCCCACCACTGGACTGAGTTTGCGGAATGAATTGTGTGTGTCTGTGTCTGTGTATGTGTGTGTTCAACCTACTACTGTGCGCACCAAGCTGCCTCCCAAACTGTGACTGCTCCATTGAGTTGTGATTAAGATTTAGCACACCAGGAAGGGAAATAAGAACTCTATGTGTGTGGTGTGTGTTTGCGTGTCTACAGTAGATGTGTGTGTGTGTTTCTGTCTGTTTCTGTATTTCTATTTTGGGGTCATCAGCAGGTTAGCTACAGACTACATATGGCTCTTTGATGTTTTGGACCAAATCAAATGGGTGAAACTTTTTCTGTTGAATGTGCAGAGAGATTTTTATTCTTACTGTAAGAGAGTGGCAGAGAGGGAAACCGGGGGTTTATAAATCTAAAATCAAATATTTGGTATGCATCATTCTGTGTTTGTGCGTGCCCACATTTATCCTTTCTATCTTCCTCCAGAAACTCAAAAAGCCTTAATCCCAGGATAGTTGTTCAATAAACATTCATAGAAAATAATATACATTTAAATATTGCACAGTTTAAAAAAGTATGTGATCATTAATCAAGAACGTTCACAACAAAGTCTGAAATGATATATACCTGAATGACCTCACAACCCGAGCACATCTGCATCTGTGAGCGGAGGTCGAACATGCCTTCAGGGTTTTCCTCAGGGTGGCTGCTGGGAAGGCTGCAGTCTTTGTGTGTGTGTTTGTGTGTGTAAGAGTGTGTTTGTGTGTGTATGGTTTAGCTTCAGGAGTCATTTCAGCAGAGTCAAACCAAGGATTAGGACAAGGCGCCGCATGGAAATAAGAAATTAGCCTGAGGGCTGAAGAGGGTTTGTGTGTGTGTGTGTGTGTGTGTGTGTGTGTGTGTGTGT
>CALSBZ010019179.1:0-14713 GCA_943591055.1 Gobionotothen gibberifrons
TCCATAGTTATATGTGTATTCCCAAGTGAAAGACATTCGTTTAATCTCGATGTGCTATAGTCCTGCCGGAGTGCACCGGAACGAACGATACTATCATAAACAAATGCACACACGCACGCTTTAGTAACTCGTGCGCACATTTTACTAAAGCGTGTAACTCGAGTAACTAAAGCGTGCGCACGCTTTATTTATTTTTCTCTCTATGAACCCTCCAGGGCTCCGTAGTTTACAGCTCATGTTTTAATTAAGTTTCATGTTCAGGTATACAGCAAACATCTCAACTTGTATATTGTTATTTTATTTTCTGATACCTTGAGTAAAGTAACAGTGTCTGAAGTAAATACCACCACTGTGGTATCTTACCTTGTGTTATTATTACAAGTTATTGCATTTGTCCAGCAGGGGGCAAACTCACTCTTGGTATTAAAAGAGCCTGTTGTACATGTTCCCACGAGGAAGTCCCGGAAGCACGTTACCAAAGTAAACAATTAAATCTACTCCTACGTTGTGGACATACAATTATTGATCACAAGATACAACAACCACCATGATAGTTAGTTTGTTTGCTATGGTCACAGCACATTACCTAATGCCAAACATAATCTGAGGATTTACTTGGTAAACTGCAGACGTGTTAAACACCATCACATGTTATTCATCATTTACACAGTTCCTCCTTAATTTCGCTTGCCTAGCTCTAAGCTATTGAAAAGTACTTAACGTTTATGAATGTACCTCCTTAATTTGACTGGTCCACTAACTTTAGATGAAAAGTGAAATGGCGACACTTCCACGAAGACTTAAATATAGCCAATATTAGCAAGGTTTAATGTGTTTAAATGCCGAAGATAAGGCAAAAATTGAAGTTCGCAGTAGTCTGGTAAACAGATCCGTATCGCATCTGGAACGCGGGTCCGTACCGGATCTGGAACGCGGAGAACCATATTGAAACGGAGCTGGACCAGTGCTGGCCCATATCTGCCGCAGATCCGTTTTGCGGACCCGATCCAGTTTCGGGCCGATGTGCGTTTGGACAACGGACCGAGTCCGTTTGGCGGATCCGGGCCAGATCGTCTGCTAGGTGCGGCCCAGATCCGGCCCAGTGTCTCTTTGTTATCTGGGTTGGCTAAGACCAAGTCGTTTTTATCTATTAAAGACCTAGAAAGGGTTATTAACGCCTTTGTTACCTCGAGACTGGATTACTGCAATGCTCTGTATGTGGGTATGGACCAGGCCTCAATTAGACGCCTCCAGCTAGTTCAGAATGCAGCTGCTCGTCTTCTCACTGGCCATAAAAAGCGTGACCATATTACCCCAATTCTGGCTTCATTGCACTGGCTTCCAGTTCGGTTCAGAATAGATTTTAAACTCCTTTTATTCGTTTTCAAAGCCCTAAACGGGCTGGCTCCTGCCTATATAGCCGAACTTCTCCATCGCTACACCCCAGGCAGAGCCTTAAGGTCGGCTGACCAGCTGTTGTTGATAGTGCCTAAGACTAGGCTTAAAACCCGAGGCCATCGAGCTTTTGCAGCGGCTGGCCCTAGGCTCTGGAATACTTTGCCCCTCCATGTGAGGTCTGCCCAGACCCTGGGGGTTTTTAAATCAACACTTAAAACTCATTTTTTCTCTCTGGCTTTTGTTTAATATTATTCGAATATAGGAATAGTAGATATGATTACTTAAAATATAGTACCTTATATTTCACCATGTAAATTACTTCTTTATCCATTTTTGGATCTCTGCAGGGTTTATTTTGAACCCAAATCCCCCCCTTGGGGCTTGTCCCTCCCCGTCTCCCTCTGCCGATCTAAGGTCTGGCAGAGGGGGGTGGGGTACAGAGTCGCTTAGACAGGCGGGGGAGTGCATTCTGACGAAGAGATAGGTTGTTGTGCTCCCTATCTCTGTTTCTTATCCTACATTTTCACCCTGAACTAGAGGGAAAGCGTTCTTGGACGCCTTTGTTTCCTACTATATTCTTCCTACCCCGTTTACTTTGAACTATTCTAGGAGAGTGTGTTTACGTTAACTCGTTGGGCCTTTCCTCCTGTCCCTTTTGTTCCCCAGTACTTTTCTTTAAGTGGTGCCTTTTCATTACAGTTTCTGGCTTTTTATTTCTTCACGTCTGACTCATTTTAACATTTACGGGGAGTGCATGTACGTAGCTACGTTGTGCCTCCCTTCCTCTGTTTCTGGCTTTTCTTTTCATACCCTTGTTTCTCATATAAGAGAAGAAAAACTTTTCTAAATTCACTTGTACACTTGAGGGGTCAGACTTGATAGATTGCGTGGGGAGGTTTCAGGAGATCTTTCTTGAGGGTTATCAAGAATAACTTTTATCCAATGACCTTTTCCCTCTCTGTCTGTGTCTGTGTATTCTCTTGTTTCAGATTAACCCAGCCAAATCTCTTTTTCTTGTTTTTTCTTATCTATATCTACGCCGGGTTCCGGAGTCGAGGCTGATCGTCTTGCAGTAGTCCTGTGCCCTTGATCCTCTATCCCAGGGGTGCCCATTACGTCGATCGCGATCGACCGGTCGATCGCAAAGGTAGTGTGGGTAGATCGCATGGCATTGAAAAAAAAAAAAAAGGAAAAAAAATGAATTATTTTTTTTATTTTAAGTTAGCCTATCATCCATCCTTACTATGGCATTTGCCACTTGATTGACGTACAGGTAAGCCAGTCTGAGTTGTATTGTGCCATACAGGTTCATGCAGTTATGAGGGGGCCTCACCTCCTCATCTGAAGCGCAAATGCGGCGCACTATTATGCGTTTATGCGGCGCAATTAGTGTAAGCGTGCCACAGTTTATCCGCCGTTTACTCCACTAGCACCCCCCCCCCCTCGCGCTCGCGACACAGATTGGGCAGGGGCGGCCCTGTAGGTAGATCTTTTGGGCTTGGTCATTTTAAAAGTAGCTCCCAAGCTGAAAAACAGTGGGCACCCCTGCTCTATCCTGAGCTCTGGACTACGTCGTGAACTTCGGGTTGTGGCTGAACCTATCGCTGCGGTCCTGCGTGGGTCGTGTCGTGCTGCTTCCCTGATGGCTTCCACAGGATTGTGGCTGACATCCTCGTGGATTCATCTTCTTATTACAGACACACGCATTTCCTAAACACTCGGTCTATAGGCTGTAAAATGTATTATCTCTTCGATTTACACACCGCATTTCTTGCACGTCTGTCCATCCTGGGAGAGGGATCCCTCCTCTGTTGCTCTCCCTGAGGTTTCTCCCATTTTGTATCCCCTTTAAAACTGTGGGTTTTGCGCGGAAGTTTTTCCTTGTACGATGTGAGGGTCTAAGGACAGAGGGTGTAGTTTTTCTCATATTGATACTCCGAACAATCTGTGCTGTTGTATTTGATGTAAAGTGTCCCTACTGTAGGCTATTTTTATTCTGTACAGCACTTTGGCTCGACCAAAAATCGCTTATAAATGTGCTATATAAATAAAACTTGTTTTGATTTGATTTGATATCTGGATTAAGAGGTTGCTTTTTCTTTGCACAGCATAGTTCACACCAAGTACTTTTCCCACAAAGGTTCATGAGAACTCTTTAGTTCTCATGAACTAAGTACAGATAGCGTTCACATCGGAAATTAGTTCCTGGGGGAGGATTAGGCAAATGAAGCCGCTGACGTCACCTCTTCTCCTTCTGCTTTGGGTTTACTGGCAGGCCGCAAACAACTTCACGGCGTATACTGCCGCCCAAAATCCCCGGCCGGAAGTCCCCGGAGTTAGGGACTGGCTTCTACTGAAGCTTTCCGAGTAAACGGCCAGAACGCCGACACCTCCTCATCTCCACCGCTCCCATGTTTTATTTTGTGTTGCCATAAGTTATTCTCTCTCCGTTGATGCGTTGGGCTAATGCTAATGCTAATAATGCTAATGCGAGGATAATAAAATGGCGGCTCTACAAACGTTTTTGGGAGTTTGACGGGGCGTGGTTTACAATCCGCCCAGCCAATCACACACAGGAACCTTTTTCTCCCACGAAAGTCCCTGCTCTCTTGCAGGGACTGAAAAGGGGGTAAAAAAGGTTCTCTAGAACTAATTTAGTTCCTGGGACTTGTTGGTGTTATTGATATGTCCGTTATTCTTGAGTCCAGAAGAGAAAGTTTTAAAATAAGGAGATCAGTGAGTCTCGACTAAAGTTTCAAAAGGTGGGTACTTTAATTAAAAATCAGGCGCGGTGATGTCACAAGCAGGCGGGAGTTGAAAGAGGAGGAACACAACTGCAGCTGTCTCCTCCGGGGGTGGGATGAAAGAAGGGCAAACAAAACACATTTCGTTCCTTAAATACAGTAGGCTTGGCTCCTCCCGTCTGCTATCTTTGTTGTTGATGACTTCCGCTAGTCCCCCTATTTCCGCACACACTTTGTCAAAGGATATTTACATCGTACATTTAACACATGACTAAACACGCCTTGGTTCTACACACTCGCCTGCATCACTTTTTCTTATTTACAACAGCTGATAATATTTACGTTCGGTTTAACATTGAGTTCAAGCTTCCGTCAGTATTTCAGAGATAACTTCCGGAATAGATTTTCAAAATAAACTTGTATTCCTGATTCTGGTGGAAGTCTTTTCAAAATAAAAGCTTAACATACATTTTGCGTGAATACTTCTGTTTTTTCAATAAAATCAACATTTAAGCTAAATTATGCCATTACAACATTGATTTAATTACTAACAGTGTGAACGCAACTAAATCGTAGTTCTCAGGAACCTTTGTGGGAAAAGTACTTGGTGTGAACGCGCCTCTTGAAAGGAAGGCCAAATGAATGGGCTGTGATTTTAGTATTTTTAAGCAGAGGTCAATAATTTGTACGGCCCTCTGAGGATGTTGGAAACATTGAAATGGCTCTTGAGAGGAAAAAGGTTCCCCACCCCTGCTTTACAGCAATCCATTTTTAACATCTGTTCAATTAATTTATTTCCACTTTGTAATAACAGTGTTCACATGTCTGGATACATTAAAATCTGGATTGCATAAACATTTTAGAGAAGAGTATGTGGATTTATTTGACTGTGTTGTGTGCTGATAACTCAGTAATATAACATGTTTTTCTTTATTTATTCTGTACAGGATAACTTCAGTGGCGGCTGTGCCGTTTGGAGCAATTCCCCTTCAATGAGGTGGTCCTGCAAGTGTTGTCATTACTCCTCACAGAGCCAACGCACACTAATTGTCCATTACAAACTGAAGCACTGTCATCAGGCAAGGAACTGTCCTCTTACCTGTGTCTATGCAGACTGTGTGTGCTCCTTCAGGACTGAAACATCTCTGAAAAAACATTTAACTAGAGACCATAGTCAAGCGCGTTCAACGCAGGTGACCTCAAGGTTAAATTGTGAACTGTGCAATTTCTCAGAGACTTGTAGTGATACACAGTATAAAAATACACAATAAGGAAACTGTGAAATGTTCCTTCAAAGACTGTAGTTTTCAGTCCAGCATATACAGTACTTTCCATGACATAAGGGCAAGAAACATCACCTCTGTACTGTTGACGATTTCCGTACAAATTCAGACCATCTAGATTTAACAACAGATGATTACATAGAGGATCAAGACCTGCATGATTTGTTACAACACAAAGTTGCATCTCTTACTGCGTATGCAAACGATTTTGCATGTGTCTAAGACAACAACTCAGGGAATTATAAATGAGCTTGTAGTATTGCATGTTCAACATTTTTATATGGTTTCAAATCTATATGCTTGTGCAATACCAAATATTACATCTGGGCAGCTTGCTGAAATGTGAAAATGTAGGTCACTTTTAACTTGGACTAAAATGATGTACAGTAGGGATGTTAAAGGTGAGGTGTCATGGCCATTTCCACTGATCATAATTCCATTGTTGAGGTATACTAAAATGGAAAAATACTGTACAATTTTCCAAACTCACATTGGTTTCGCATACAGCATCTCTGTAAAGTGTGTGTATTCACTTTCTCCACTAAACGGCTCGCTGCAGCTCTCCCCCCCCTCCCTGTGAGCCCAGTGTGCTCCGATTGGTCAGCTCGGCCCCTCTGTTCTGATTAGTCAACCACCAGAGAGGCTCCGCTCCGAAAGGTGGCTTCAGTTAGCTGCTAGCTACCTGAAAACACCAACTGTAGCACACACCATCATATGCCAATGTATACACCTTACACACCCCATAACATGTACAGATTCGAGTATAGACATTTGGGGCGTAGAACGGAAGAAGAGTACGTTATTTTTACCTGTAATAAACTACTACTTTGTTTGATGAAAAATCAAATCATGGTTTGCTATATATGAATGATATGTTATAGCAGTGGTCGCCAACCACGGTCGATCTCGAGTGTGGTGCGGGTAGATCTTGGACCGTTCAAAAAAAAAAGTAACAAAATACATTTAAATTAAATTAAAATAATAATGTTTGAAAAATAAGTTTTTAGATGTAAACATATCATCCACCACCCCGTTAGCAGGGGCCACTTGATTTACGTATATTTGAGACATTCCCTATCGCTCCCGAAAATCCTGGATGTACATAAATACATTATTAATTATTAATGTTTGTTTTTACGAGCTCCCTTGAATCAGCCGTATGCGTAGGCTACTGACCAATGAGATACGAGAAGAGAGCGGGCCGTTATCTGTTGCATACATCAATATTAAAATAAGTTAACAGTTAGATAAAATGACGGAGGCTCCACGAAAGAAGGCGAAAACCTACCATTTCCATGAAGAATGGGAAGAGGAATTTATTTTTACCATGGTGAAGGACAAGTGTGTCTGTATGTTGTGCCACCAAACGCAAGCACTGGCGAAAAGAGGAAATCTGGAGCGGCATCACAACACCCATCACCAGACGTTCAAAGAAAGCTTCCCACCCAAGAGCGCTATCCGTGGTAGGAAAGTTGAAGAGCTGAAATCGAGTTTAAAGGTCCAGCAATCGTTTTTTTTTCTCAAAGCCTGCTGCTCAAAATAAGGCTGCCACTGAAGCATCATTTCGCGTATGTCACCTTTTGGTGAAACACAAGAAGCCTTTTACAGATGGAGATTTAATTAAGGAAGCAATGTCCATTACCTCTGATACACTCTTCAATGACTTCAAAAACAAAGAAGAAATCAAAACGGCGCTAAAAAAGGTGCCGCTCGGCCCCGCAACAGTCACCAGGAGAGTCGAATCACTGTCAGAGGACGTGGATCGACAAGTATTAAATGACTTGTCACTTTGTGAAAACTTTTCGCTGCAGTTTGATGAGTCCCTGGATGTAACAGACACAGCTCAGCTTGTTGTGTTTGTCAGAATGGTTTTCCCGGATTCTACCACAAAGGAAGACTTTCTCACCCTTTTGCACTTAAAGGAGAGGACGAGAGGTGAGGACATTTACAGCGAGTTTAAAAAATACATCCTCGAAAATGACATTCCCATTCATAAAATGGTGTCAATGACTACAGATGGTGCCCCGGCAATGCGTGGTGTGCACGTCGGTTTTATTGCACTTTGCCGCAAGGACCCTGCTTTTCCCCACTTTGTGAATTATCACTGTGTGATTCACCAACAGGCCTTGGTTGGAAAGATAGTGGACTTTTCCCATGTAATGACACTGGTGGTCAAACTGGTCAACTCAATAAGGGCAAAAGCGCTTCAACATCGAGACCTACTCTTCCATGCTGACGTGCGGTGGTTGAGTCGCGGCAAAGTCCTGCAGCGGTTTGTTGATTTGCTACCGGAGATTAAAACGTTTCTGTCAACAAGGAATGAGGAGCACAAGGAACTCTCAGATGACGCGTGGCTACTGGACCTGGGGTTTCTGACAGACATAACGGCGAAACTGAACGCACTCAACAATGAGCTCCAGGGAAAAGACCGACACCTGCATCACATGATAAGCGCAGTGAATGCGTTTAAGGCCAAGCTTGGTGTCTGGACTTCACATCTGGGGAACAGGAGGCTGCATCACTTTCCCAACCTGGAGAAAATGTCACAGGCCATTCAAGACAAGGAGGCTTTTCACCCTGAGCAGTTCTGTTCTCACCTGGACAAAGTGGCAAACGAGTTCAGCCGGCGTTTTGGTGAGTTACATGTGATGGAAGATATTGCTGCTTTCATTTCAAATCCATTCCAGCCCATTGACATTGAACAGGTGGCAGATAAATTCCAAGAGGTGTTTACTTTGCCAAGTGGAGTTGACATGGAGATCATCGATTTGCAAAATGAGATAGAGCTAAAATGCAGGTCAAAGGAGAGTGGCTTTTGGGGACTTGTCAGCAGAGAGAAGTTTCCGCTTCTCACTGCATGTGCACTAAAAGTGAGCGCGTACTTTGGATCCACTTACCTCTGTGAAATGGCTTTTTCACAGATGAAAATAATCAAGTCAAAGTACAGGAGCCGCCTTACTGACAGACACCTAACAGACTGCCTCAGACTGGCTGTCTGTAGCTATGAGCCTGACTACAAAGCCCTCACAGACAGCGTTCAGTCGCAGCCATCACACTGACTTCCATTAACAGGACTGCTTTGCCCTTTGGCATTGTGAAAGGTGATGCTGCATATTTTGGAACTCACTGCACTTAGCTCTATGCACAGATAAAGAATGTTGGTTGTTAAGAAATGTGTTAAAATAACTCGTTTTAATGTTAATGTTAAGCCTCACAGTTAAAATGGCCCTTTATGTTATCTGCTCACTGCAAGATGTTATTTTTTTCTTTGTTGTTGTCAAAAAAATAATTGACTAATTCACTCAAACAAATGGAAAATAAGCTACATACATTTATATTTAGGATTGTAATGAAGGAATGAATGAAGGAATGAATGAAACAGGGGGGGATAAAATATATATATTGATATTTTTTGATGCAGGAACGAATGAAACTTAAAATGATAGGTATGATGTGGTTTAAAATATATATATTGATATATTTTTTGAAATGTTAGTTATGTTGTGTTCTTTGTTGAATCAAATTGGAAGTTGCACCAAATGATTTGATGTTATTCAGATTCAATTAGCATATATAAAAGGCCTCAAATTGGAAGCACTGTCTGGGCCGTCTTTTTCACTCAATTCTGCAAAAGGTAGATCTCGCCTTTCACCTAGGCCGAGGTCGGTGATCTTGGGCTTAAAAAGGTTGGTGACCACTGTGTTATAGAGAGGCGAAGTCCCTCCCCTTCCGAGGAGCTCGTGGGACCCCGGAAGCGGAAAAATATACATTGAAGTCAATGGAGAAAATGGAGAGGAAAAGGTTATCAATCTTAACAAATAATTTCCATGTCAAAAAAGTCACAGTTTGTCGTAAAACTGTTGAAATATAAGACTATGAAAAATACGCAACTAGAAAGACTACAAATCCCAGAGTCGCGTAAGTGATGTCACCATTGTTTTCCTCCAGAGATATCTAGCTGGCTAAGATAAGATAACTTTAACAAGATGCCTGTGTGCTTAGTACCAGGTTGTTATCATACCAGCAATGGGTCTTGCTCGTTCTTTCGCCTCCCGTCTGATGAAAGGACCAGGAGTGGCTGGATCAAGTTAGCTACCTAGCTAGTAGCTAGCACGTTAGTTAGCATTACACCCGTGTCATTTTTATTAGCCTTAACATTAAGTAACCCAACATGTTAAACAGTAAGAGTAGTAGGCTAGTCATATTTCGTGAACCCTTTGAAGAGTGCTGTCACAGCGGTGTGATCATTCTATACACAACTTAAGCCTGGGGGAGAAATGCTAACGGTAACGCTAGCATCGGCGATCTATTCTACTTCATGCTATCTGCACAAATGGTTGACATTAAACATTAAAAAGACCAGGCAGTTCAGAGAGAATCAAAGGCAGACAGGCAGCTTTGCATGACATTCTTCTGGACGTGTTTCATTGTGGTGATAGTGAGTGTAGTCAATCCTTTTGTTGACAAGACAGACGGACATCTTGGTGACGTGTGTTGTTCTGCCCTCCCGGAGATGTAGTTCACTGAGCAGTTTCACACAAAAAATGTGTAACTTCACAGTTTTACGACACATTTTAATTTTTTTGACTTGCAAAATGTTCTTTTAGATTGACAAACATCATATGTGTAATTCGTGGCACAATTCAAACGGGATCAAAAGATAACCTTTTCCTCTCCATTTTCTCCATTGACTTCAATGTATATTTTTCCGCTTCCGGGGTCCCACGAGCTCCCACCGGAAGGGGAGGGACTTCGCCTCTCTATAGGAGCAAATACTTCAGGGAAGAAAGGCTACTAAGTATTTTCTATCAAACTTTATTTTAGAAATGTACAAAATGAACATAAATATACATATATACATGGTATATCATCCATTCCTCCCCGCCGTCTTGCAAGCTACAAGCTACAAGCCCCAGGGCTGAGGCATCAGAGTGGTCATCCCGGCTGGATCATGTATTGTCCGCCAGATACGCCAGGAGTTTCCTGATCTGGCTGGATGAAATCAAATGCAAATCACAAAATATTATATAATAGAAACGTAGTTGTTTTATATTCGTTAGTAGTAGTTGTGGACTTGTGGTAGCAGTGTGTATCTCAACACCGTTAGCTTGCCAGCTAATATGCTAACCTAGTTTTCTGGTTTACCTTGGTAGCATATGAACGTTAGCTCGGAGAAAAGGCAACTAATGTAGTGTAATAAAACCACTATGAACAAAAGCTAGTGGTTCATATTAGGCTAGCAATAACGTGTTTACAATTGCAATCTTATACATTAGTCTGCTACGTTCGGTCATTCGTTGTAGCTGGCATGAAAACAATGTTTTCGCCTAGTATAGCTAGCCTCGTTAGCATGCACAGAGCTGCGTCGCAGCTTGGAGGAAAACCACATATAATGTACTGGCCGTAAGGGAAATCACCCGGAGTATACTGTATGAGTATTCCGTGTGTGAATGCAGACATTATCCTGCCATGACAAACATGTACAGCCATCTGCTGACATTGTAGTTTATATATGTAAACGTTAGCAACTGAGTTAGCCCAGTTAGCACCGTGTCAATGGCTCAGCACCCCAAAAAACGTTTACCCATTTTCACAGTTGTGGTAGATATAGCTTGCTTGTTTTAAACATCATAAATACACAAACAACAATGAATACTTACAGGTTGGGTACCCGAATCTCCCGCTGGTCCAAACAAAGTAGGAACAGCATCCTCCTTCAGTGTCCTACGCTGTATATATCCGGTATGAATCGCTCCATGTTTTGTGAAGCTATTCTCCGTGAAATGCCGCACACACAGTAAAATACCGACTCCAACATCTGAAGGAACAGTGTTAAAAAGGAATGTCAACCACTGACTTCGTCCTGCCCTCGGCATGCATTGAACATTTCCCCTCACAAGACAGGAAACAGACCCTCGTTGGCATGACTGGATACAGTTTTGAACTGAACCTGAGATTCCAACAGTATATATGCTAGGCTGGCAGAGGGTACGGCCATAGCTCTGGGCGTGGCTACTGGGTGCTCCTACGACACAGCCATAGACTGTATATATAAATGGACGTAGGGTCCGTGACGTCACCCATAGGATTCTGCAGAGTTGCCGAGAAGCCCTTAGTAGGCGGAGTCGGCCACTAACGGCTCGACAGCGACGTCAGAGTTCAACTCCCGCCTGCTCCAGCCTGTCCCAAATAAGGGTAAAGAGGCGGAGCCGAGGCGGGACCTGCTGCCACCGAGCTGAAAGTTCAAGAGCTAGCTGAAGCTACCAAGCTAAGCTAACATGGTCCCCATCTGCACACTGCCGTCACATTTTACGTTTCTAAGGTAAGCGGACATGAAACTATTCAGCAAAACTATAAATAATAATCTAAGTTATTGAGTTTTTAGCATAATACTTCAGAATCTTAAAATCCCTTAACGTTTGTATGCAATTGTGCTAAATTCAACACTGGAATCAAGCAAATATTAATATGTTTGCATGACATTAGTTATTTATATTTTGATATCACTTAACTATACGTTTAATACATTTAAGTCAAGCTAAGGTACATGTGATGGTAGCTAGTTAGTGCTCTTACCTGTGAGGCCTCCTCCAAACAGCATAATAACCAGACTGTATCATTACAACTAAGTACCAGTTCTAGATCCTTGACTTTAGACAAACAATTCAAAAGACAAAATGTATTTAAAGACCAATCTTTATTTGAATGTCCCTCTTAACTTGAGATATTAGTTATACAGTAATAGTATTGACAATCTAAAAAAACTGAGCAACTCAACAGTCAACTTCATATTTCTTATTGTCTAAACTAAAGCATTTATTATTTTCATTTTTCCCCTCTCATATTCAGTGTGGACGGATTGAGACAGCGTGGTGTCCAGAGAGCTGCAGAGACTTCAGGGAGAAACCTCCGTGTGATGGACGTCCTGTCTGTTGGTTTGGAGAGGACTGATGGTCTTTCCTCAGCGAGGAGGACCAGGCCTGATGGAGGAGCCCATGCTGGGCAAAGCTGATACCAACTGCACAGGCCTAGTCTGTCACTTTATTTGACTAAATGTGTTTACTTATACATTTTTACACCTTCTGTCCATATGTGCTTTTTATTTAAAACATGTTTGATTAACTTTTGGTTCACATTTCAATAAATTGTATTTGTATTTGCACTCCTTTCGTCCATTATTCGTACTGAAAATGTTAGATTACACATTCACATCTGACTGAAGATTGGCTCGATTTATTTGTGACGTTGCAAACTCTGCGGTACAAGGCACAAGCGATGTGAAGCTCATAAAGTGAGGCAAATAGAAATAATCAGCTGATGGAGTGTAGATGTGGAAATAGGTGCATTCAACATCAGCTTTTAATGTTCCTCTTGGATGTTCTTCTTGACCCTCAGAGAAGGAGAAAATGTCGTGTCTTTCAGGCATGTCCTTTCCTAACAAAAATTACAGGAAACATAAAACATATTATTGCAGAACAAGTGTGTTATTTATGAAAGCGGTGTGTTTGTGTGTTGTAGGGGCTGTAGATATAACTATTTTGTAATTGTAATGGTTTTTTTGTATGTCAACAGTGAGCTACAAAGACAATCAGATTATGAATGAACAGTATGAAGTTCATCAACATTGAAATATATGTTATTATCAAAATAATATTTAACTGTTATCAAAACGTAGTGCAACTGTAGAAGCTTGCTCTGTTGTCTCACTGAAAGAATAACTTTCACCACGTTTTTTACAGACAATATTAAAGATAAATAGTAGCAGTTCTCACTATGTGTTAAATATCTTTGCCTTCATTACATTAAATTAGAAAGCTGACAACATCATATTGCTTGTTAACATCTAAATGTAACTTTGTGCATGGAAAACCCCTCAACTTCACTGTCGTGTAGGTGATCAAGTATTTAGTATTGTTTAATGGAATGTATATCAGTGTATAAACCAATATCTTTATTGATTCTTTGTACAGTATGAAGAAAGAGTCTTTGTACCTGTGCTGAAGTTCACTGCTGTGAGGAGTCCAGTTCTGTCTCTCACTCTGTGGTCCAGCCTGTCTGCATCACCTGGACACCTTAAACAAACAGATATATATGTAAAGTACCATGTGTACAAACAATATAACTGATTCTCTTCTGTTGAACATGTTGGATTGTGTATTGTCCGAGTCAGGGTCCTTTTTATTTTACTGTAACTTTGGAAGTTGTGTTACCAATGCTTACTGTTTATTTGATACCCATTTGGTAATACAATGAATAAAAACAACAAGGTTTGGGTTCGTTCTTCAGATATGACTCTGACGTTAACGTGTAAGCTCAATAATGAACTGCATCTCAACCAACCATATTGTAATATCTAAGTAATCATCTTGAAATATGACATTATTATTTTTAATACACATCTTATTGTGAGGTTGATTTCACATACAGAATATGGTTTATTGAACCACGATGTAAACATGTTTAATTCTGCTCTAAAGTTGGGCATTTTAACATTGGGGTCTATGGAAATAGCTCCCTTCTGCAGACTGCTCCTACTGGCCACTAGATGAACTGCAGTTTGAGGCACTTCCGCATTGGCCATTCCCCAGAGTTTGCCGCTTGGGAACAGCCCTTGCCAGTCTGGTGATAGGTGTTTGGTTTCTAGCGCCATCCAGCGATCTGTTACCTAAACTCATTTCACAATGAGCGGCCAACAGGTGAGTTTGTTAATTTTTCTGGTGAAAAAGCCAATGTTAACTCAACTAAGTTACTGTTTCATGAGTATGAGCAGACTGCAGGAGCTAGTTTACAACAAGCTAGGCTAATTTTCGTTTTGGTTCTGATTTAGGATGAGGGCTAAGCTACCGCCCCAGTTGAGCATGCCTTAGAATTAGATTGTCCCTCAGCCAGAGAATGCTTACCAATGTTTATAAAAACTTTGTGGTTGAAAGCCGCTGTGTAAATTACACATATCCGTGAGGTCTCCACCAAGACACTCCTATTGCTTATTGTTGTATTGGAGAGTGCCCGCTTTTTTTTTACAAAGATAACTCAATAACTATCACAGCTGTTGGAACTAGGGATGGGTATCGTAAAGCTTTTATTGGTAGGCCTACTACTACTCTTACCGATACTGCTTATCGATCCAAGTACCGGAACTGTATTTGTATTGGTACTTTTTGTATTCCACTACATTTCAGAGTTAAATGGTGTACTTTTACTCCACTACATGTATTTAATACCTTTAGTTACTTCACAGATCTGGATGAATGATGTGAAATCTAACCAAGTGTTAAATCAGACTTTAGT
>CALSBZ010019194.1:0-10668 GCA_943591055.1 Gobionotothen gibberifrons
TGTGTGTGTGTGTGTGTGTGTGTGTGTGTGTGTGTGTGTGTGTGTTGAGGAAACAAATATTTGAACAATATTCTTGCACTCTGTGTCTTCGGTAAAGGTGTCAAGAATGTGTAACTTTTTGAATCTGCTCGTACCGAAGCTGGAGGCGTTGTTGAGCGTCAGGTTGTGCATCACTCTGGCTCCAAAGAAGCTCCACCTGAGGAGGAAGTCCTGCGCTCGCTTCTTCACCGAGCGACCGCTCTGCTTCCCGGGCTGATCAGAGACACAGAAGCACAGAAAAGAAAAAGATTGCTTTGTTGCACAACGGGACCTTTTGCAGGACAAACACGGCGTCAGAGGGAGAACAGCTGTTACCTTGATGACTTTATGCTCCACCACAGAGTCCAGCCACTCGATGAAGGACTCCACCGTGGCGTTCTTCCTCAGCAGCTCCTTCAGCTCCTGGAAGACGGTGATGGAGTCGTCTGGAGTAGAAAAACAAAGTAAAAAATCTAATGTGATTTAACCGTATTGAATTTTGTCTTAACTTACATTATATTACATGTTACTAGCCCACTGCGCCACAGCCTCCCTAATTTCATGTTCTGTTCTTGTAGATATCATATTCTATTGACCAGGGTTTCCGTTAGCCGGTAATTACCGTTTTTTAGCTGGTAACATTTATTAAAAACCGGTAAATTCAAAACCTGCCGGTCAAAATGTCTGGTAATAATTAGGGATGCTCCGATCGATCGGCCACCGATCATTATCGGCCGATATTCACTCTTAATAGATTGATCGGTGCTCTCTATAAAGGCCGATCAGGAGAGCTGGATCTGATCGATATGGACATAAACGCGAGTGAAGTGTAACCGGACGGAGAGGAAAAGAGAGAGGATCCGTTTCTCCCGTGTTATTATTCAAAGTTAATGTAAACTTTTGAATAATGTACTTTATCTAAGTAGTTTGTTTGAAAAATGAATCTGAACTTTCGATCTGTTACGATTATAAACTGAAGCAATATAAAAATGACTCCCATTAACTGAGTTTTAAACATCAGCATGTCCGGTCCTAGTCCGGTAATTACCTGCTAACGGAAACTCTGCTACACAACTCTTATTATTATTATTATTGAAACATGACCGGTAAGTTTCAAATGTGTCCGGTAAAATAAATTCTGTCCTGACATTTGACCGGCAAGAAAAGATCCTAGCGGAAACCCTGGTATTGACATGTATAATATATAGACTTTTTGCACTACTTTTTTTATTTTGTATTGTTTTATATATGTTGCATTGTTGGAGGAGCTCAGGTCAGAAGAATTGAATAGCCATTTCTACACTGTAGCTTTTTGCAATTGAATCTTTGAAATCTTGAATCTTGATTCTTCCTGGTCTTACACTCAGAGTAGATGTCGGGGTCCTGGTCTCCAGATGTGTTGATGCTGAGCAGAGGCTGAGAGCTGATGCTGCTCAGATCCACGTTATCGATGTCCAGCACCATGCTGGTCACCACAGCCTGGTCGA
Source organism: Gobionotothen gibberifrons (assembly GCA_943591055.1). Taxonomy (NCBI): domain Eukaryota; kingdom Metazoa; phylum Chordata; class Actinopteri; order Perciformes; family Nototheniidae; genus Gobionotothen; species Gobionotothen gibberifrons. Next base: position 1,506 of record CALSBZ010019194.1, read on the forward strand.
ACAGCGCCGGACGGGCTATCTGGAAAATACATGTTATTATCCCATATATTATCATTAGAGTTGTATTTAATCTATGTCCTTCAGCAGTGGTGGAAGTAAAAAGAAAATACCACGCTGTAAAAAAACTTCTGCAATGAGATTGTTACTAAGCTAAATGTAAGTGATCAGCAAAATGAAGTCAAATAGTAGTGCCTAATGCAGATGAATCAGAAATCCTTTATTAGTTCCAGAGGGGAGACATTTACAGTGTTACAGCAAAGGTACTGTACATTGCAGGCAAGGCTAACATAGAGTTGGATTAACAGACTCACATTAAATATAGAGCTAAGCTCACTTAATACAATTCAAATAAAATCAAGTAGCAGCATCATGGAGAAGGGAAGTTAAGAAAAAAGCCAGAAAATTCCAAATTAACTAAATAAATCATAAAATGTTCAAGTACCAATTGTAGTGGAGTAGAAATAGAAAATGGCATGACAAGAAAATGTTTAATTAGAATACAAGTACCTCAAATAACAAGAATACTTGAGTAAAAGTACTTCCTGTCCTTCAGTAAAGGTCGTACCTGTGCCAGGTGTAAGAACGATGTCTGTCTCTTCAGAGAGGAAACAAAGTGGCGTGCTATGGGGAGCTTCTTTGCTGCAAGGCATTCTGGGAGGTTTTCCAGGGAGGAGGCCAGCCAGTGCTCCCAGTGTTTGGCAAAGTTGCGGATATCTGCCAACAGACTGAAAAACAACATTTACACAGATCAGTTTTCTATTCCCAGTGTATGAATAAGAGCTTCATCGTAGTTCCAAAAATGACTTGTTTAAAACCCACAACCTTAAGGATTCAAGCATTTAGGATAAGCTATTGTCACACACAGGCTAACAAACAACAACATGCAGTTGTAGTTTAGTCAACAGTTAAGAAATCTGGTGAAATTGTATCATGCATGATGGAAACAACTGACAAAACTCCAAAATTAAGATCAAGGCATCACAAACTTAAAGGTAGGGTATGTAATTTTGGAGAAAGCAGCTCGAGTGCGCTAGAATTTGAAAATACACAACCGGAAAAAATCTGCCACTTCCTTACAGAGCCCCTCCTCCAACACACACGAACGCGCACATGACCAATGAGGGCACGAGATAAGTTTGTGCACAGGTGGAAGGCTGACAGGCAGGTAGGCCATCCAGTTATTTTAGCCGGGCCGGCTCAGATGATTGGTCGTGCTTTTTACAGCGCCACGGCTTCCACAGATGACACTTATTTATGTATTTATTGTCAAAGCATTTAATGTATTCATTGCTATCGGGATGTTAAGAGCATTCCATGGAATATGACAATAAGTGTTTCCCCACCTTTAAGCTTACTGTCAAAAAGGAAAACTGAATTCAAACATGTGCCAGGACAGGAAAGGGTTTTAAGAAATGTGTTTTTTACTTTTTAGCACCAGGAACTTATTCGACAATAATGCATTAAGGTAACAAACCTCTCAGGCATCTCCTGCATTGTAGCTGGAATCAGAACATCTGTTAAAACCTGAGAAAATAGAAAACATTGTTAGAGTTGAGAGGAGAAGAATAAGACCTATCCTCATTCATATCATTCATAAAGTTTATCCCAATGAATAAAACAAACGCAGCAAGACAACTACATGTAAGTGCAGCTGCCCAAAGTAAATGGTTATAAATACAACTTGCAGGTATGGCTTAAAACTAAAACAAAAGAAAGACTCTCAAACTGGTAAACCGAATAAGCAAACTTCACAATTAACTATTTGTTTAACTGAAAGTGTGAATCTTTTTTAAATGATACAACCTGGACCTGCACACAAATACAAGTTGAAAACAGTATTTTGTTATCAACCTTATAGAGGATGGAGTCACAGACGCAGAAGATGTCGACTATAACCGGGTTCTCCAGCAGCGGCAGCAGGTGGTCGGGCATGCCCTGCCAGAAATGCAGCAGAAAATTCTGGATCTGAAACATTACGAAGAGTTAAATGTAGTTTGAGTGGAAGTTAAACGGTTGTGCCAGGATGCTCTCATGTGATGGTGATGGTGTAACTTTCACCTCCTCAAAGTTGACGTTAATGGCGTTGTCCAGGATGCACTGGCAGTGTGTTTTATACATCATGATCAGAGTGTCCACCTGCAGAGAAACAATGAAGATCTGACTTTAAAGTACATCAGAAACAAGTCAGTTACAGCCCTCCAGCTACTGTGAATTCAATTGCAGTTCATCAAGCACGTTTTGATTGAAGATTAAGCACATTTAACAATAGTTTTAACGTGTGGTTTCTCCATCTGAAAGTCAGTTCTCTGCCATGCAACATATAGATACACACTGACAAGCTTATTGTTTGTTATAGCTAATTGAAATTCAGAATATGTTTTATGGTCATGAAGGATGGGTCATGACCGAAAGAACGAGATCGCGGATACAAGCGGCCGAGATGGGTTTTCTCCGCAGGGTGGCTGGCGTCTCCCTAACGCCCCGTCCACACAGCAGCATTAAAAAAATCTTCCAACGCTTCTGAAAAAATTCTCCCCATTGACTTTGAATGGGGTGACGACCTCGCTTCTCGCCGAACTGCATTCTCGGGAAGCAAAGCGAAGATTTCCAGGATTTTCAGGATTCAAAAGTTGAGCAATGTTCAACTTTTGAAGCTGAGGTGGAAGCGTCAGCCAATCAAACCGCGTGCAAGCTGGGAGTGACATACCACAGTTCATTTTCTATATTCCTAAAAACGGAGGAGAAATTAGTTATTGCGGTAGCAAATCACCCGGTTCTTTATGACCAGTCCCTATGAACTTACCGGGATACAAACCGGAGGAACCAGGCATGGAGGGAGGTGGCAGAGACAGTGGATGAAACTGGTAGGTTTTCGCCTGTTTGGGGATTTTATATCCAGTTTACTTCGTTTGAACATTGCTATTGCTTTGTATGTCGGGGGCGGGAGATTCGTGTGATTGGTTGTTGGTCGCGTTGCTCGCAAAAAATCCCCAAGCTTTCAGACACGCCCACCTCCAAGATTTTCAAGATTTGCTGTGTGGACGGGGCATTAGGGATAAGGTGAGAAGTTCAGTCATCCGGGAGGGACTCGGAGTTGAACCGCTCCTCCTTCACGTCGAAAGGAGCCAGTTGAGGTGGTTCGGGCACCTAGTTAGGATGCCACCTGGGCGCCTCTCTAGGGAGGTGTTCCAGGCACGTCCAGCTGGGAGGAGACAGAGGGGTAGACCTAGGACCAGGTGGAGGGATTATATCTCTTCGCTGGCCTGGGAGCGCCTTGGGACCCCCCAGTCAGAGCTGGTTGATGTGGCCAGGGAAAGGAACGTTTGGGGCTGGAACTGCTACCTCCGAGACCCCACCACGGATAAGCGGGAGAAGATGGATGGATGGATGGATGGATGGATGGATGGATGGATGGATGGATGGATGGATGGATGGATGGATTATGTTTTACACTGATATATGGAAATGAATTGATATTTGTCACGAACCTTTTCTCTGGAGATGTTTCCCTGCAGGAGGAGATGCTGAGCGTTGGGGAAGTCGGGAAGCAACGTTCCAGTTTTTGAGCTCAAAGAATATTTCCTGGTGAAACCTCCCTGAAAGAAACAACGACATGAGATTGGTCCTGTTTTGTCATCTTTACGCTATTTCTTTTATTTAAAGAGTAAATTAACAACGTAGAACAATCAGTACGTCTGTTTTGCTTACGAACTGTAGCGTCCACAATTAAAATACTAGATATATGTGTAAAAGTACTTTTTTTTGGATGATTGAAAAGACTATTGTTTGGGAAAGATGTCCTAAAAATAGATAATTTATATTTGTATCTATTTTGTTTACCGCGGGAGAAATATAACACACATACTGTATGTAGGAACGCTTTGACAAACCTTCAACCAGAGGGCAGCAAAAATCTGCACTTGTTCTTCAAGTAATATAACTTTCACTCACCTCGTTCTTGAGCTTGCTCCCTGAAAATCTGCAATCGAAGAGAAACAGGTTTGATTTGTTTTAAATGTATCATGCTTTGACATTGAGATCTGCATGTAAAGAAATAAGATCTTACCTGGTCAACCCTTTTCCTGAGTACACAGAGTGATAGTAAGCGCTGCTCTCTTTGATGCCAATGCCATAGTAATGGTATCTGTACAAGGCAAACGTAATAAGAAGGAATACATTAGACAACACGTTGGAGCTATAGGAGGCATAACAGCTTTCTGGGCATAAAAGATATAAGACATCGAGGCTAAAAGTGACATTTTGCATTTACTTGGAGTGTCCTCTGGTGCCAAGTCTTCTCGTTGTTAGAAGAGGAAACTTCTGTCGAATCGTCTGATGATAAAAGGATATCAATTAATACATCTAAATTTAAAGTACATGTGGCGGTTCAATTTCCAGTTACATTTGAGTCGCCGAGAGGCTAAACTTGGCTATAACTGTGACGCGTTTTCAAAAAGAAAGTCCATGTTGAAGCAATATAGTTTTAAGGATATTTAATAAACAAAATCAAAACATAGTAACTATGGACAAAACGGTCAACAGAAAAAGTGACAGCACAAGCTCACCCTCTGTCATCCCACTCAACATCAAACAGGTGACTTAAATAACCAAACCACACCCATGTGACAATTACCGGAAGTGCTCAACAGACAAATAAAGGTGACGTAAACGAATAATAATAATACAAATAATGAATTTGAGCTAAGTAGCATTATGGCGCCTACAGTACACTTATAATGAACAATATGTAATGTTTACAACACAAAGCACTTCTTGGACGTGGAATAACTCTTATTGTAATCGCAACGGGAAACACAAAATCAAATTGTTTAATTCATCTGAAAGCACTTGTGTGTATTTGAGCGTTTGCACATTATTCAGATGAGTTTCTTTCTGATTTTAAAGAGGACATTTTGGCCATATAAGGTCTGTTGTTTCAAACACTCACACACCTTTCCAAACGTAGCAGCGCAGGCCGGCTCTAGTTTCTCCTTCCTGCAGAAGTCCAGGTAGTGAGCATAGAGAATGCATCGAGGCAGACACACTCCTTCACACACGATGTAATTCTCCTCCAGCCTGTAGACACACATCAGTTAGATATTAAACTTTATAAGATATATATATAAGAGATACACATGCTTACAGAAAAGGTCAAACCAGTAAACAGAACCCACCTCTAAATCCTGCATTTTACTTGCACCATTGTGTCACTTGCACTATTTATGTCTTAAAGGTCCCATGTCATGCTTTTCCGGTTATTACCGCTTTTTCTGCATGTAAACGGTCTGCAGAGTCAAAACCCCTCAAAGTACACCCTGTAGGGAGTAAAACTCTAACACAGAAAAGACCTGTCTATGCTGCCCCAGAACGCCTCGTTGGAGATTTCTCTTTTTCCATTGTTTACTTCTTGGGTATAGTGACGTATTTCGGGTATAGTGACGTTACGTCCGCGGAGCCGTTACGTTTGGACCAATCCGCGGACTTCCTAACACACACGCACTCGGCGGGACGTTGCGAGGCTCGCTGCTGCGAGGAGCGGGACACTGTGATCTGGCTCACTGGTGTGGGGTCGGCGAGACAGCGAGACACCGCGGAACTCAGCCTGGGCACACACACAAACTCCCAGCCAGGCTGCGGGTGTGTTCGGGCTGGGTTTCGCTGTTTCTCGTTGTCTCGCAGGCGGCCACTGGGCTCACAGGGAGGGGGGAGGGGGGGCAGGAGCTCCAACAAGCCGTGTAGGACAGAGAGTGAATACACATACTTTACAGAGATGCTGTATGAGAAACCAATGTGAGTTTGGAACATTGAACAATATACATTTATTCTAGTAGACCTCAACAATGGAATTATGATCAGTGGAAATGGCCGTGACATGGGACCTTTAAGTCTTGTATATTGCCCTATTGGAGGACACTGGTCATATTGTGCATATGAAAATAATAATATTAGAATCTTTGAATCTTTGATATAACATAAAATAATTAGAACACTTTGGACTCAGATGTACTGAACAGGCAAAACTCCAACCTAGGGATGTTATATAAAATAATCTTCTGGTGGAAAACATACGAGAAAAATGGGAAAAAGTCGATAAAGGTTGTCATTTTACGGAATCTTGAAAAAATGATATATATAGATAAGAAGATGTAGATATAGGAAGAGCAGTTTTCGACATCTGTGTGGAAATATCTTCAAAAGTCTTGAGTTATAAGTTTTCACTTGTGAGTTTTTATGCCTTGTGAGTGATTTCGTGATGTCAAATGGGGTTGATTTTATTATCGCTTTCTTCCATCTCTTGTAAGAAGAAGGAAGGAAAGCTTTCTGTGATGTAAACCGAGTCGCCTACCACTGCAGCGTGAGTTGTGTCTGCTTCTTCTTGTCTTTGATGATCTGACTGATGGTTTTCCTGGAGGAGGAGATGCTCTGTTTGATGTCCGGGTTGAAGTCCAGCAGGTCCTGGTCTTCCTCTGAGGACGGCGTCTCGTTACTGTCCTCTGCTTCTGAGGAAACACACGGACACATATAGTACATGGAGGGAAATACTGTGTGTACTTCAATGTGCTTTCGTCAAAAGATGTAGAAAAAACTGGACCAGCTTTTTACCAATATATAACATTTGGGGAAAAACATGAATTGATTAGAGAGGAATCAGGACCTTCCTTTTCTTGACTTGTTTCAGTATTGTTCACACAGATACAGATGTTTCATATCACATATCATATTTAAAAAGAGAGTAGAAATGCTTCTTCTTAAATGGTGTTATTTTGGCTACACTCTAAAATAATTTAATTGTGTTGAGCCACAAAATGTATTTCATGTTATCATTATATTTGCATGTTTACGGTTCATTTGACCATTCTTAGGATTTATTTACCAGCTAGATTTTTATTCAGATTTTTATTAACTTGGTGATTCCATTTTCAACCTATTTCAATTTCACAATATTAGGCTACATCTCAATCAATCAATCAATCAATCAATGTTTATTTATACAGCCCAATATCACAAATGTCACATTTGTCTCAGTGGACTTCACAGTTTGTACAGAATATCAGTATGACAATACGACACCCTCTGTCCTTAGACCCTCTGTCCTTAGACCCTCTGTCCTTAGACCCTCTGTCCTTTGACCCTCTGTCCTCAGACCCTCTGTCCTTAGACCCTCTGTCCTTAGACCCTCTGTCCTCAGACCCTCTGTCCTTAGACCCTCTGTCCTTAGACCCTCTGTCCTCAGACCCTCTGTCCTTAGACCCTCTGTCCTTAGACCCTCTGTTCTTAGACCCTCTGTCCTTACACCCTCTGTCCTTAGACCCTCTGTCCTTAGACCCTCTGTCCTTAGACCCTCTGTCCTCAGACCCTCTGTTCTTAGACCCTCTGTCCTTAGACCCTCTGTCCTTAGACCCTCTGTCCTCAGACCCTCTGTCCTTAGACCCTCACATCGTACAAGGAAACACTTCCAGAGAAACCCACAGTTTAAAGGGGAACATGGGAGAAACCTCAGGGAGAGCAACAGAGGAGGGATCCCTCTCCCAGGACGGACAGACGTGCAATAGATGTCGTGTGTAAATTAAAAAGATAATACATTTGCAACATAGGTAGACCAAATGTTTGGAAATGCATGTGTGTATAATAGGAAGATGAATCCACGAGGATATACATCTAGTTTTGTTTAATTGAAATTCAGTCCTAAATTATACATATATATTCAATTTTACATTATTATGATTATTATACGGGACCGTATTTCTTTACTTATTAAAATTCAGTAATCTATTCGATTGCTCTTACAAGTAATATCCGTCCTATTGTTTCTGTCTTCATTAAAACCTTATTTTAATGTTTAAAATGTGAAAACATGAATGGGATCTTGTTGTTGTTGCACCATCATGTGGTCAAGCTGTGTCCCTTCCTTTTTCACAGAAAGACATTCACATTTTAAATAAGTCTTTGATGAGTAAAGATTATTTAAGAAAATATGAGGATGTGATTGTGAGGATAGGAAAAAGGAAACAGGAAGAAATCGCCCCATTGGCTCCCAGCAGCAATATTTAATAGTTGTTTAATCACCTGATTTAATGCCAGAATCCTCCTCCTGATGAAAAAGCGTCTGTCCACGAAAGCCTGTGTGTGTTTCTTCTGGTGAGCTGCACAAAGTCTTGGTTAGAGAGTGAATAAGAAAAACTCCGTCTCTGTCTGAACTCTCACTGCTGCGTTTCATCGGCATAGTCACATACAATTAATACAAAGAAGAAGAAGAAGAAGAAGAACGTGATGTAAATACAAAAAGTCCACTGCAGCTCATGTGACTGTGAAACATTAAACTCTGCTTGACAATCCCAACTTCACACGATTGCAAGAAAAGTAAAAAAAGATCACGACGTCCAGCATTTTTATGTCCCGGTTTTGAAACTAAATAAAAGTGAAAACAACCTGACAAGCTGGCAGAGCCGGAGACTAATAAAGCCGTGCTGTGGGAAGGCAGAGCTAATGAAGCCGTGGATGCATTCATCATATTTACAGAAGCCTGGGGCTAATCCAGGTGATGAATGATTAACAGAAAAACCCTCATCCATCTGTCCATCCATCTATCCTGCCGCCCACACTCAGCTGGCTCTTAATGCAAAGTTAGACATGTACAAAAAACAATTGTCCACTTTGCTTTCACGTCATTTAGATTGTTTTAACTCATATAATAAGACAAATTGATAGTATTATCATTATGTTAACATATTTCCAGGTTAATTTGAGCCTTTTTTCAGACTTTAACCAGCTTAAATAAAAGGAAAAATAAACGACATGTGTTTTTATTTTAGATCCAGCCAATGTTTTGTTTTAATTATTAACCCTTCGATGCCCTTAGAGTGGCTGGACCCATACTCTCTTCCATAAGTGGGTCAAAAAGGACCCGTATTAGAATAATATGTGTTTTTATGCCATTTTGGTTAAGAAAAAACACTTGTATAATATTTAGTATTATATGTTGGTTCACACTAGAAACATTTTATATTTAATTTTTCACTATTTATAATAATTTAAAAAAAAATTACATTTGGAAAAAAACGTTTTGAACATATTGTCCCAAAGATCTCCGCTATTCTGAGACCCTCACAGTATTCCAGTCCCTTTTCAAAACTCTTCTCCTCTTGTCTACTCATAGCCCCCC